>PIJE02002567.1:10000-22004 GCA_002895965.2 Coryphaenoides rupestris
GTGTGTGTGTGTGTGTGTTATTGCTTGCTTAGCAGGCACCCTCAAAATTTCCCTGGGAATTTTTCTTAGTTATTCATCATATTCACACACACACACACATTCAAAAGATCGATTTTGCTAATACATCTCTTCATCGGTGTGTTATTGAGGGGTATATATACTGTATGTACTGTACGTGTGGTGTAATGCACACGTGTGTTTCGACAGCCGAAGCGTTTCCATTTACATGTTCCCCTCCACATCATCTAGAACCCACGGCGGTCGGTGGCGGCGTTCTCATGGTTACGTCGAGCCGTGACAGCAACGCTGGGATCGATACGTGGGGCAGCAGGATTCTTCTTCTTTCTTCTCTTCTTCATGCGTGTCGGGGGGCTGGAACGCTCGAGTCCGGTCCCATTTCTCTCTGACGGTCTCTCGGTGAATTGGACTCGGCCTCGCATTCGCCGCCGGGCCTCGGACCGATTGGTCGCGGTTCTGAGAAGGGACCGAAGCTGAAGTGTGTGTGTGTGTGTGTTCAGAAATATTTCCATATTTCCATTTCCAATTCTATTTAAGTAACGGTGCAACTGTGCTATGCACATACACACTGCCTCCGCTGCGTAAGATGCCAACAATTAATTTCGCTCTCAAAAGCGCGCACAATTCTTGTTGATGTACGTCTTGAGAACCTTCATTCTATTCTATTTTTAGGCAATCGATATAATGACAAGCCACACGGTCTTGAATCTGACTGCGGTCTTGGCTTTCGACTTAGTCTCGATCTTGACTCGATTCACCGAAAACTCGAGGACTTCGGGGATTCGACTGCGGTGGTCCGGACTACGGCGCTGGTGGACGTCCACACCATTACATCATTACCATTGAATCCATGAGGTCAAATGTGGTTAAAAATTGTGTTCGAAATGTGTTCATCGTCAACATCGAGATGCATTATACTGTTGTGGGCGTGACATAACGTGGAGCCTTACAAAATGTCTGACTCTAGACCGAGAATCCGCAGCCACAGAATTTGAGGTAATTAGCAAAACCAACACCGGTCTTCACAGCGGACAGTCGGCTCATAACAAATTGTACGTTTATAGAGATTCGTTTTAATAAATCGGAACTGTAGGCCCGGCAAAAAAAAACAGTTCAGACGGCCCGAAGAAAATACTTAAGTCAAGGAACACACGACAGACACACACACATGGGCTAAACTCCAGCGCGGAGCCGTGGTCTCGGACACGAGCACACGCGTTGACGCCGCCGCTATCGACCGCAAAAACAGCTGCTCCGTGTCTGATGAGGGAGACACACGCCAGCCCCAACCGCCCCCGGTCCACCGCCCCCGGCCCACCGCCCCGGTCCACCGCCAGCCCCGTAATCCTCCCAGTAAACAATCAAGGACCCGGGGGAAGATTGAACACAGCGTGGATCTGCTCTTGGATTTCCCCCGTGTTTGTACATTCCCAGTCAGAGAATGACTTCATTTTCAACCACCCACTGAGCACAAGCGCACACACCGCACACACACACACACACACACACATACACACCCACTACACACACACACCACTCACTCACTTCACACTTCACCGTCAGCTGGGATTCTGAGGCACAAATACACACAGACGGAACGAGCAGGAATTTACGGGAAACACAAACAGACGTGGAGCACACCAACTCGTGCATCTGCATTTGAATCAGGGAGCTTGAGGTGCACAACACACACACCAACACACACCACACACACTACACACACACAACATTGATACATCCTCAAAATAATATTTAGGCTATATGCCATAACCACACACCACACACAACAACACCACAACGCATACGCATACTACTCAAAAAGGCACAAACATGCACACCTTGAAACACCCAGGCAAGGATGCCACAGGCTCTACACCACACACAACACACAACACACCACACAACAACGACACCGGAACACACACAACCACACACACCGAAACACCAACACAACACACACCACCACACACACCCCCACACACCGAACACACACACACACACACACACACACCTCCCTGGCCCAGTCATGAATAGAATCAGCGGCGCGCGATGGCGACTTCTCCACTCCCGGAGTCTGACCTTCTCCTCTCGCTCCTCTCCCCTCTCTCATCTTGCATTACTGAGCTCGTGGAGAGAGAGAGAGAGAGAGAAGAGAGAGAAGAGAGAGAGAAGAGAGGAGGGAGAGAGAGAGAGAGAACAAAATAAAAATAAAAAATCCCCAGGCTTGCCAGTAACTCTGCCTGTCCCTCGTCTCTCTCCCTCCTCTTCCTCCTCCTCCTCCTCCTCCTCCTCTCTCCCCTCCATCTCCCCCGCTGTGGCGCTTACTGCAAAGCGTGCAAGGTTGGGCGATATGGGAGCGTTTAAAACAAGGGAAGGGGGGGGGGGGGCTCCTGGACACGCCGAGACCCGAGACCCCCCGTGTGCTGGACGTCCCTGGACACACACACACACACACACACACACACACACACACACACACACCTGTCTCACCATGGTGTGTGTGTGTGTGTGTGTGTGAGAGAGAGACAGCCAGACAGTCGTTTCCCTTCCTATTACTTCGGGCAGAGCTTCTACATTTTTTGTGCGCAGGGATGCCCACGTGGGGCTCATTAAAAGCCAGGAGTAGAAGAAGGAGAGGAGGTAGTTGATCAACGTGCGAGCGTTGGGAAAAGCAAAACCGTTGGGGGAATGCGGGATGGAATCCGCCGGGAACATTTGGTCTCTTGAAGACGTTGTCTGAGAGAGAGACGGGGCTGAGTCACGTCAGAATGAGGAGGAGGAGGAGGAGGAAGGAAGCAACTTAACTCAATTAAACAGAAACAAAATGAATGCTTCAAAACCGGAAAAAACAACCAACACAGTATGTGTTCCAGTTTCCCCATGCAGGCAACCATAACTCGACCATAACTGCGATACTGTTTCAGAAATTAATTAGTTAATGATTAATGAAAATACAAATACATTACAAATACATAAAAAAAAAAAATACAAAGGTGCACAGAGAGAGAGAGAGACGGCGGTGTCTGTCCATCTTTGGCAGAACCTCATTTTCGCCAGCGTAGGTCAGACAGGAAGGGGCGACAGACAGACAGGACAGACAGACAGGCTGGGCAGGACGGCGGGGGCTGGTGGGCGACGGTGGGCAGACGGTGCAGGTAAGACAGACGGGCAGAGACGACGGTGCAGGTAGACAGACGGGCCGGTCCACTGGCTGCAACACAAGACACGAGCGGTGTTTTTGGAAGGCTGGTCCCATGTCCTGTGTTGCAGCCGCCAGCCCGGGCCAATCGAAGACGCCGGACGTACGTGGACGAGGAGGGGGGAGGAGGAGGAGAGGGGGGGGGGGGGGGGGGGGGAGGGAAGAGGGGGGAGGGAGGGGGGGTCCGCTGTAGAGAGGGAGACAAGGGATGGGGGTGGGGACAAGAGAGGGGAGAGATATCGTTAATTACAATTGATTCTGTGCAGTGGGACGTGGAGAGAGAGTGGAGAGGAGAGGAGAGGAGGGGAAGCAGATGTGCAGAGGGATGAGTGCGGGAGAGAGGGGGAGAATAGGAGAGAGGCAGACAGAGAGAGGAAGAGTGAGAGAGAGAGAGAGAGAGCAAGAGGGAGAGAGAGGAGGGAGAGAGAGAGAGAGAGAGAGAGAGAGAGAGAGAGAGAGAGACGAGAGAGAGAGAGAGAGGGAGAGAGAGAGAGAGAGAGAGAGAGAGAGAGAGTGGGAGAGAGAGGAGTGGGAGAGAGAGGGAGGGAAAGAGAGAGTGGGAGACAGAGAGGGAGAGAATAGGAGAGAGGCAGACAGAGGGAGGAAGAGAGAGAAATAGAGAAAGGGGGGAAAGATACTTTGAGAGTGAGGGAAAGAGACTGGGAGAGAGAGGGAGATGGAGACAGGAAGATAGATAGAAAGAGAGTATTGACAACAGAGATAGAGAGAGAGAGAGAGAGAGAGAGAGAGAGAGAGAGAGAGAGAGAGAGAGAGAGAGAGAGAGAGAGAGAGAGAGAGAGGCAGAGAACAGAGGAAACGGGGAACGAGCATCTTGAAAAATGGACCGGGAGGGAGGTGAAGACAGCACACCGGGGTAATAAACAGCGAGATGAGTTCTGAATGCAGAGCAACTCGTGTTCCACAGACCGAACCCCCCCCCCCCCCCCCCCACCCCTCTCATCACAGTCCTAGCCAATGAGAACAGCCGACCGGATCCATCTCACCAGCTCCATCTCGTCTTCCCACCCCGGCCCACCGCGGCCCGATATCCACACAGGAAATGAAATGAAATTAAACCCCAAAAAAAGTTCCTTTGGCCCAAATTGCCTGACGAGAAGGTTAATGACTGCCAGCGTCGCTGCATCACCACGGGAGCCGGCGGCGGCGGCGGTGGCGGCGGTGGCGGCGGCGGCGGCGGTCACATGACAGAATTGGAGCGTGTCATTGTGAGCGTAAGTGTAACGGTGATGATGGCTATTATTATCGCCGCGCTGCCACGCTGCCACATCGCCTTTCGCTCTTCTGCCGCCTCCTCCTCCTCGAGAGAAATCACGAGTCCGTCGTGTTGCGGTTGCGGGGGGGAAATTCCGACTCATAAACGTTCCGCATTTATAGAGCCGATTGTAGATTTTAGATTTCCACGGCTCACTTCCTCCGGCAATCGTGCCTTGTCGAGCGAGCGAGTGAGCGAGCGAGCGAGGGGACGACGGCTCGTCGGCGTGTCTGGTTAGCGTGGTTTGCTTCGCTTTGAGAACTTCCGTGTGGGAAGCTGCGTGAGGATTGGAACCAGCAGCCTTCCGAATGTCGAGCTCCATAGCTCCTGAGCCACGGCAGGCGGCATGGTGACAGAAATGACAAACAGTTTCTAACAGTGGTGGTGGTGGTGGTGGTAATAGTGTTTTATGCTCTCTCTCGCTCTCTCTCTCTCTCTCTCTCTCTCTCTCTCTCTTCTCTCTCTCCCTCTCTCTCTCTCTCTCTCTCTCGCTCCTCTCTCTCTCTCTCTCTCTCTCTCTCTCTCTCTCTCTCTCTCTCTCTCTCTCTCTTCTCTCTATCACTTGAACGTTCCTCTCTCTCTCTCTCTCTCTCTCTTTTCTCTCTCCCTCTTCTCTCTCTCTCTCTCTCACTCTCTCTCTCTCTCTCTCAATCAACAACAACAACAACAACAACAACAAGTCATTGGGATGCCTCCGGTCGCTCACGTTCCCTCACCTTGTCGCTCGCTAAAAGAAATGTGCGACTGCTCGTCATCTCGGGCCGGCGGGAGGAGAGAAGAAAGCGAAGCAGCTCCTAGTTTTCTTCGTTTTCTCTCTCTCTCTCTCTCCAACCTAGATCTTAATCTACGGGGATGGGATGAAGTCAGGACAGGATGATGAAGACCTGAAGGACAAAAACGAAGGAGAGATCTAGTGCATGTGGAGATGATGAATTTCGGAGTTACAGAGCTCAGACTCTCCCCCGTTTGAAGCTCAGATGTTTCCTGACCGTGTTTCCGGGACGACGAGTCGGCGGGATTTAGATTTAGAAGATCGGAGACCGAACGAGCTGAGAGTGACTGCTGCCGAACGCTGCACCCACGCCGCCCGCCCGCCCCCCCCGCCCGCCCGGCGCCGTGGGTTTGCCGCCAAAAGCACGAACGCGACGCGAGATTAGACGTTTAATAATAAGCACCTTGGGTGATCGCAACAATGAGATTGGATGAGAGAACTATGTGCTCGTCGTAGAGAGAGAGAGAGAGAGAGAGAGAGAGAGAGAG
This sequence comes from Coryphaenoides rupestris, assembly GCA_002895965.2. Lineage (NCBI taxonomy): Eukaryota > Metazoa > Chordata > Actinopteri > Gadiformes > Macrouridae > Coryphaenoides > Coryphaenoides rupestris. The sequence goes on from PIJE02002567.1 coordinate 15,751, forward strand.
AGAGAGAGAGAGAGAGAGGGAGGGAGAGAGGGAGGACGGGGTGTGGTGGAGGCGCCTAATGAAAAGGATCTCACAATGGCACGAGCGACGTGAGCTAATAAATGGCCGCTTATTCCCGGCGATCCGTTGCCGATGACAACACCCGCTGATAACTCAACCAACACTCGAAATTGCCAACGCACAAAAACACACAACAACACACCAACACCACATCAAACACACACCAACACCAACACCAACACCAACACAACCCACCAACAACAACACACACAACACCAACCAACACAACACCAACACCACACCAACACGCAACACGCAGGCACACAATTGCACAACAATGGGGGCAATTGTGTGCCGGCTGCTTTGCTGCACACAATCACTGCTCGCTTCTCGTCGGAGCAGTGTGTTGTGTGTGTGTGTGTGTGTGTGTGTGGTGTGTGTGTGTGTGATGATGGGTGTGTGTGTGTCTGTGTGTGTGATGATGGGGTGTGTGTGTGTGTGATGATGGGTGTGTGTGTGTGGTGTGTGTGTGTGTGTGTTGTGGTGTGTGTGTGTGTGTGTGTGTGTGTGTGTGAAACACTGAGGGTTGTAATTGGGGAAGGGAAGGCATGAGGAGAGAGAGAGAGAAGAGAGAGAGAGAGAGAGAGAGAGAGAGAGAGAGAGAGAGAGAGAGAGAGAGAGAAGGAAATAATCAAAAATGGATCACTGTGTAAATTTGTGGCACCATTCTGGATTAAATCAAATTTTAACAAAGTCCATGAAAGAAGTTTGTCAAACCTGCAGAAAACTGCAAACCTCCAGACTCCTCCTTGCCTGCCCATGCAGGTTTACATAGAGCCCATGGCTGATTTACACTCTCTCTCTCTCTCTCTCCCTCTCTGTCTCTCCCTCCCTCCCTCCCTTACCCCCCATTGCCTCACCTTCATATGTAGCATGCTACCATTAATAACGCCGGGAGCTTGTTCTCGCTAGGACGCCCGGGCGGTGTGGGGGGAGGGAGGGAGGGGGGAGGGAGGGAGGAGGGGGGGTGGAGCGGAGGAGAGAAACCCCTTCGACCTTGGTCATCGTCTATAAGCAGAGGTGCGTACGGACTACTAAGAACGACTCTGAAACGGGAAAAACGTCGCAGGGTCGCAGGTCCCGGCGCGAGTGGCGTAAAAAAACCAAAACGATTTCCCGCCTAAATCAGAAATCATCGATTTACGTTCATCTCGCCGTCGAGCGCGTTGTGTTCGGCGCGCACCGTGTTGCCCGCGGCGACAGCAGCACCTGAGAAGCAGCCGCACAGAGACGCCGCATACAGAACAAGTTTACATTCGCAGCAAATACCACCGGGCGCATAGATCATTTCAAATGTCGCAAGAATAACAATACGGTGTGTGTGTGTGTGTGTGTGTGTGTGTGCGTGTGTGGTGTGTGTGTGTGTGTCTGTGTGAGAACCCACGTGGTGTGTTTTGTACGAAAGTGTGTGTTGTTGGTGTGTGTGTGTGTGTGTGTGTGTGTGTAAGGTTAAGTGGATGCGGCAGTCGTAGGCTGGCTGGTCGGACATCCGCACGCCGACACGCGGGTGGGGGGGGGGCGGTCGGGGGGGCCGCCGCAGTGACGATCAAACAGCCAGTTATCTACACGCGAGGACCGCGGGGGGGGGGGGGGCCCTCGCTAGCGGCTAACACCTCCCACGGCAACAACAACAACAACAACAACACAACAACAACAACCATCAAAGCATCTCGCCATAATTCAAACGCGACGCAAAGCGATGACGCCGGTTGGATCGTCGGGCGGCATAACAACCCTCAGCTACTCTCGGCTTTTTAATACTTTTTATTTTTATGTGCTTTTAAGCGGTGCGCGCACACACACCATCCAGGGCAATAAAACATCAGAGCGGGAATCGCGAGGGCTGGGAATAGCTAACGACACTATGCCGACACACACACACACACACACACACACACACACACACACTATACCGTGTATATACTGTACAGTATATGTTATGAATTGAGATTTAGGAGTGTTACGATACGATTAAAACAGTCCTACAAGATCGTATTATGTGCAGTATATATATATATATATATATAAACACCCAGCAACAAATAATACGAATAATCCAATGACGTCCATCCGTGTATCATTCGAGCGCTTTAGTAACCTCCCAAAGGCATTTTCTTAAAGTAGGATTGAAATGATGCGTTTCCATCCGTCATCTCCGCTTACCAGGCTGTTCCTCTCCTGAATACCCCCCCCCACCCATGTCTCTCTCTCTCTCTCTCTCTCTCCCTCGGCTCTCTCTCTCTCGCTCTCCCTCTTGGGTGTGTGTGTGTGTGTGTGTGTTGTATCTGAAAGAGTGACTGTTCTCTCGGTTCTGGATGCTGGGCGACTCGTCATCCACACTAACGGGGCGTAGAAAGAGCACACTTTGTGTTCATTAACCTGACCTACATGCGGGGGTGGGGGGGGGCGGGGAATCTGGACCACTGCGCCTTGACCCCTCGACCTCCAAGCACGACCGGTAAGAAGAACACTAAAAGGAACACCTGAGCTGCTATTTCAGCGCCGTTAAAAGGTGAAGTTCGACTGTCCATGATCTGACCAATCACAGCCTTCGGAGTGACTTTGTAGCCAATCGCGTTTGTTTGTTTGCTTGTTTGTTTGCTTGTTTGTTTGTTGGCATTATATGTCAACGCTTGACGACATCGCATACATTCGGAAAATCGGAACGCCGCCTCGGGTGGGCCGCGACGCGTCGTGCCGCTCCAGCGAGCACGGCGTACGTGCTAACGAGGTCAAACAACCGAACCGACCTCAATTTGGTTTCCTCGCGAGTAACGCCCTTCACGGGGGAAGGTGGGCGCGGGGAATACTCGACGCTTGAAAAAAAAAATCGTCCTCGAGCGCGCCCGGTGCCCACGTACACCGCGTTCCCAAGCTCCCGAGAGAGCCGGCCTGACCGTAAATACAACTTTATATGCGCAGGGGGCGTGGCGGGGGGGGGGGGGGGTGAATTTCCTGCGACACTCATAAATACCAAAAAGAAATCTCGGTATTCATATCGGAGCGTCTCCTTCATTCTCTACGAACAGCGTTTTAACGGCCGGCTGTCTGGAATTTTTTATGGACTCGGGAGGGTAACGCGACGCCGCCTTTGCCGTGGTTTTCCCATCCAAAAACAATATATAAAGCGATGACCTTTCAGACGAATCTGACGAGGCAAATGTTTTCCTCCTCTTCCTCTACCCCTCCTCTATGCCTCAGACTGACTCTGGGTTGGGGGGGGGCGGGGTGCTGATGGATGCCAGGGATGCGCAAGCAGTGCTAGAGGAGTCGTCCCTCTCTAAATGATGCATTAAGAGAGAGAGAGAGAGAGAGAGAGAGAGAGAGGGAGCGAGAGAGAGGGGGGAGGGAGGGATGGAGAGAAATAGGCAGAGAAACAAATACACTGATTGATAGAGACGGGGGGACAGAGAGAGAGAGTGAAAGAGGGAGAGAGAGATGGAGAGAGAGTATCTCTCGCTCAGGGGGAGATAGAAAGTGAGAGAGAGAGAGAGAGAGGGGGAGAGTGAGATAAATAGGCAAAGAAACAAATATATTGATTGATAAAGATGGGGAATGAGGAGATAGAGAAACAGAGAGAGAGAGAGAGAGAGAGAGAAAGGAGAGAGATCAAGAGGGGGTAGGCATATCAACAAATACATTGATTGATAGCGATGGGGAGATAAAAAGAGAGTGACAGACAGAGAGCGAGAGAAAGATAGAGAGAGCAAAAGATAGAGAGAGAGAGAGAAAGCAAGAGAGAGAGAGAGTGAAAGACAGACAGAGAATGAGAGAAAGATAGAGAGAGTGAAGGATAGAGAGAGAGAGAGAGAGACTCGATCAAGATGAGTGATGTGTCTCCTGCAACGGTAATCAGCGGCGTGCAACACGGCCGCAAGTTCAAGAGCGAATCAATCGGGGCCCAGAATGCATTGCTGCTGCTCCTCCCGCAGCGAGCCACTCGTGAAAATAGGCCGGCCGAGTTTGACGGTTGCTTTGCCTTAATCATCTTATTACACTAATTCCGGGCGATGTGTCTGTACGGAGCCCAGCCTCGTCGGAGCAGCGTGTGTGTGTGTGTGTGTGTGTGATGATGGGTGTGTGTGTGTCTGTGTGTGGCTGTGTGTGTGTGTGTGTGTGTGTGTGTGTGTGTGTGTGTGTGTGTGTGTGTGTGTGTGTGTGTGTGTGTGTGTGTGTGTGTGTGTGATGGCGAGGCTATATATGCGGAGCGGCGTTGGCAAATGGCCGGGGATGACGTCCCTGGACAGATACAAATCAGAATATTCACATCAGCGCGCACGGGCGGGCGAGTGATTGAAGTGGCCCTTCAAGTTGTTATTGCTGCATGAGCTGTTAGACGGCCCCACACACACACACACACACACACACACACACACACACACACACACATACACACACACACACACGCAGCTATAGATCACCCACGCCAGCACACATTTACATACAAAGAGACGTAAACACATATACGCATCCATGCACATACACAAGAAGGAAACACACACACACACACACACACACACGGATGCATGCACAAACACACACACGGATGCACGCACAAACACACACACACACACGCGCGGATGCATGCACACACAGAGCTATAGGATCACCCTCAGAGCTATAAATCTTCCAACGCAGCACACATTTACATACAAAGAGGCATAAAACATGTATTACGCATCCATGCACATGTACAAAAAGCAAACACACACACACACACACACACCCACACACACACAGACTCTCTCTCTCTCTCTCTCTCTCTCTCTCTCTCTCTCTCTCTCTCTCTCTCCTGCGCCTGCTCAGCACTATCAGAGTTGGTGTTGCGTTTCAGGCTCAGCGAACCCTCCTGGGCTCTGCCTCTCCCCACGGGGATGCTGATGCGGAACTATTTGGGACGTCTCCGGTCTCCGCTGCGCTCCTGTAAGGACATCCATGCGGCAAAAAGCCGGGAGCCAAGAGCCAGGAACCAGGAGCCGGGAGCCGGGAGCCGGGAGCCGGGAGGAGTCACTCATCTGTTGCTCACCGAGCGCAATGCAGACACACAGGGTTTCGGTCTCTCAATAACAAGCACACATCCATCCACTCTGTCTACACAGCGTGGATGGATGCTGTAGCCACAAGTCCCCATTCACTCACCTTCTCAGGTGTGTGTGCGTGTGTGCGTGTGTGTGTGTGTGTGTGTGTGTTTTCTTCTTACCAACACTGCAGTTTTCAAATTAAACACACCTGGAATCGCTCCCCGGTATCGTCACACACCGTTTAAATTCCCAATTTTCCGCCAATGCATTATTCATGATTGAAGCCTTTTCATTTTTCTCACACATTTTTCGTCACAATTTATTTCAGATGACCCATTCAAAAGATGTAGATGTAGTATGGATGACTATGACTAGGCGGCAATTAGCAGGTGTGTTCATCATTATTGTTTCTTTGGCAACTTCATCAGTGAAGACATGAAGGTATAAATTGATGCTGAATCAATTCATACCTTTATGAGGTATCAATTTCTCCTCTTGCACCAGATCGTTTTATTCAACCAACAGTGTGTGAGATTTCTGACATCACTTTGCATTTACTAATGTAGCCTGAGCTGAAGACTATAATAATATTTTTTATTATAGTCTACTTCCCAGACTAATAAAATACATACATACATACATACATAGGGCTCACAATATCCACACTGCTTCGAGTCGAGACACAACTGTGATGGTGGATTATTCCATTATTGGCACTGTCAAATAAAATGTCATAAAAGACTACAATGCTTAAATAACTTACCGTATCTCATCCTCACACCTTTCGGCTCTTTGGGTGGCGGGATGAAACGTGGAGGGGATGGAGAAAGGCGCGCATTTTCTCCCTCCTCTGCTCCATCACTTCATCAAAAGTAATAATACTCATATATATATAGTGCTAATAAATACTCAGTCATCGCAGCTCCTACCTATTAATAATAATGATAATATAGTGTTGGATAAAGCCCCCTCTCCTCTCCTCTCTCTATAACTTGTTGGATGTCCTTTACGCGTCTCTCATCATAATTGTGATGGGGTTCTGTCTGAGGACCACCGATGATGGCAGATGCAATAGTGGAGATGGACAGCATGAAGGAATGGGAGATGACAGATGGGAGATGGGAGGTGAGAGATGGGAGGTGAGAGAGAGGATTAAGGGGGGGGGGGGGGGGG
>PIJE02002567.1:22588-48859 GCA_002895965.2 Coryphaenoides rupestris
GTTTAATGCTGCTGCTGCCGCTGCTGCTGCTGCTGCAATGAATGACACTCAATTTATTTATACCTGGCTGGAGCATCCCGCAACCCCCCCCCCCCCCTTAATCCTCTCTCTCACCTCCCATCTCTCACCTCCCATCTCCCATCTGTCATCTCCCATCTCTCATCTGTCATCTCCCATCTCTCATCTGTCATCTCCCATCTCTCATCGGTGGTCCCAGACAGTACCACCACCACCACCACCCACCACCCTCCACCCAACACCCTCCCCTGGAATGAACGCTGTGCGCCTCTACTGCTGTGCTGCAGGGTTCCCACACACACACACACACACACACACACCACACACACACACACTTTCTCATATCCAATGACATCGGGACCGTAGGCATGATGATGTCATCGATTGCGATTATACACTAGTTGTATATGCAGCCTATAGCAATACAAAATATATAAAATAGTGAGTTAGTATTATTATTATTATATTTAATATATATTTAATTCATGTATTTTTTTTAAACACTTTTAACAAAAACATTTTCTAATAATTAATTGAATGTTTAATTAAATGAACTAATAAGATAAGATAAGATAAGATAGAACTTTATTCATCCCGAAGGAAATTCTTGTGCCAGGTTGCATAGCAATAGAATAAAACAATAGAGAAATAAACAGTAGAATAATAAAAATAAAATATATTTTTTTTATACAAATACAAATAAAATACAAATAAAATACAAATAAAATACAAATAAATAAATAGAATTGAATGTAGCAATAGAATAAAACAATAGAGAAATAAACAGTAGAATAATAAAAATGTAAAAAATAAATAAATACACATAAAAATACAAATACAAATACAAATACAAATAAATAACATAAAAGAAAATAAATAAATATAATTAACTGAACGTTAATCTGTAGAGGGGCTGCTGTGGAGGAGGAGGAGGAGGAGCCCCGGGAACACATCGTTTGTAGTTCTCCGACTTCTTAAACTCATACTCCCACAATGCACCTGCATACGTACGTCATCACGACGCGACGCGTCATCGTCACGGCGCGTCGCACACTACTTCTAAACGACTTATTTTGGTGCTACGACGTCGTGTGCCGACGATGGCCGTTAAAGCGAAGCGCTGTAGAACGCCGTCCAGGCAAAAAGCCACACGTAAACAGCCGCAGGACGTCACTTACCTGATGAAGCTTTCGCGGGTTTATGAGGAGCTGTGCCCGGAGCTCGCCCGTTTCCTCATGTAAGCTCATGACTTTACTTTGACATTTTATTTTAATTTCATTCATTTATTTATTTTTTATTTCATCTCAGTGGCTCGGCCGGGTTTAAACGTGTGATATTTTTTCTTTTGGTATGTGTTTTTTTTTCTTCTTCAATGCCAACTTGTAGACGCTAGGTGGAGGCGCTTGACCGCCCACGTGATGACGAACTCACTCACTAATTAACGAACTCACTATCTCGCTCATTCACTGTCTCACTCGCTCACTAATTAACGAACTCGAACCGAAACTCACTCAACTATCTCACTATCTCACTCACTAACTCGATCTCACTATCGAACTCACTATCGAACTCACTCACTCATTAACTCATTAACTCACTCACTCACTAATTAACTCGCTCACTAATTAACTCACAAACTCACAAATTAATTAACTCACAAACTCACTCAATAACTCACTCACTCACTCACTCTTCATGTTTGTTGGGCTTATCACGTTTATTTAATCCACTTTCCATCGTTACACACACACACTGTCAGACTAATCCACACACAGTACGTGGGCCTAATCGACCCAACAACTCATTGATCACTACATTGATCCCATTCAAAACTGCACAACTACAAGCGTTCAACTCCTGAAATAACGTTAATTGAAATAACAAATATGAGCTCAACGTCTTCTCTTCTCGGCTCAATAAAGGGAGGATGTTGATGTCAAGCCCAGTGATGATGATGATGGCTATGCTGACATGATGATGTGTATCTTATTTATAGCTGCAGAAATTGGGTTGCCTTTTTTTTTTTTTTTGGGGTATATTTTTCTCGACTTGTATCCTAGTTGTGTCATCTATACCCATCATCACTCATGGATGCAACCTCCATGGCCATTTCTAATTGATCTGGCACCTTGATTGATACACTCAATTAATAGATTAATTGGTCAAATATATGGTTTAAAACTATTGGGGGTGTGTGTGTGTGTGTGTGTGTGTGTGTGTGACGTCATCTGGCTGTTAGTCACGAGCCAGAGGGACGTATATCCCCGCCGGGTCCATAATAACCAGAGCTATTTGACCTGTGACGGCGAGTCTTGAAAGCGGAGGGGGCCCTCACCGCGACACTTCATTATTCAATGAATACATCCATCATTCCACTCATTCCTCTCATTCCTCTCATGCCGAGCGCTCTGCCTCACCTCCCCTCCACACCTGTCAGCCCCCCCCCCCCGCCCCTCTCCTTGCCACTTATCCGGACCCCACTCTCCAGCTGTCTCCTACCAGAAACCGTCCTCCGCGGTGGAACGTGGAGGACGTGGCTGCTGCTTCTGCTGCTGCTGCAGAGCTATTTACATTGAGGGACATTTGGCAGACACTTTGGTCCAAAGCGAATGACAATGAGTGCATTTGTCCAAAGAGAGTGAAAAAACACTTCTGGCTAATTGATATGAGCCCTGGAAGCCTTTTTCCTGGAGATTCTGCGTTGAGTGCCCCACTGATGAGACACACACACACACACACCCTACGACACACACCCTACGACACTACATAATGGGTTACATCGAGCAGGTGTCCATATGTGCTAACAAAACTAAAATGTGTCTCAGCAGCTGTGTTTGGTTTCCCCTCCTGTGTGCTATAATTACCAGCTTAAATGGCCAAGCGTTTGAAATGTATGTTTGTTGATTTATTATCCTGTTACTACAATGTGCCGATTACATTTACATTTAGGGGCATTTTCGCAGACGCTTTTACAATAAGTAAATCGCTCGGTTTCGAGAAAAAGTTTCAAGCACTCATAATTGCTAGGTTAACCCCTTGCTGGGTAAAACAGCTAGAAAGCTAGGCTACGATTCCACATAATGCTAAGTACTGGGCTATTTTAAGTGCCGCGAAGTACTGTATGTACCTCCTTAAAGCCATCAACTCTAACCCCCCCCCACCCCAATCCCAATCTCTCCTCTATCCTCTCCGTGGGCCCTTGTTGATAACATCTGCTGCTGCCTGGGTCTGGGCAGGCTGTGTGCGGTACGAGGCGAGCGGGGTCTGTAATCTTCACCATTCATCTTCTCCGCTCCGCAGCCTGGCGGTATGCACTTGAAAGGAGCCGGCCGGCGAGTATTTAAAATCAGATTGGAGGCCCGCGCGGCTCCCCAATCTGTTTTGGTTGCCGCCTGATCGACGGCGTGCTTTGGGAGGAGGAGGAGGAGGAGGAGGGCGGGGGGGTTAAGGAGCAGCTGACGGCAGATTAATTACATGAGTAACGATGAAGAGGGGAAGCTTTCCGCCTCTCTGTGTGCATTGATGATGATGACGATGATGCATGATTTTCTCTCTCTCATGTTTCTCTAACAATAGGCATGTGTGTCATAAATGTAGGGCTGGATGACTGATATAGTAGTGTGGTCCTGGCCCAACGAGACGTGATATTATTCTGTAACAACGTTGTCGATGGAAGCCCTTCAAATCAGGAAATGAAAGCCGCCACCACTACACACTAAACGTCGACCGTCCAATCACATGGCAGCGTCACTACATGCTCATTTGCATAACGTGAACCCAAGTTCAGCTTTTTGTCCCGCCCCCTTAAACACCGTCACGCCTGGTCATCTGACATTTCCACCATTTCATCATGGTGTACTTTGGGCTCCATTTTATTGCCTGCCAGTAATCGATGGCGCCGCTCCGCTCTCGCCTGATGCTCCGGTCCAGTCCAAGCCACAAGCCAGGGTGACTCACACCCCACACACACACACACAGTGTCTGGGTTTCTGTTGTCGTGGCAGACTAGTTACACATAATCCCATAATCCCAAACGCCGCCACCGCCGCCACCGCCATGCATCCCACCATATGTATCAGTAACACACGAGAGATTGGGTCGCTACTGTCGTCAGGGCGAGTCGACGCACCGCCGCTAATCACCTCCCCTAACAAACTTCCTGTGTCCAGCACTGAGCACGTGCGACCTGATGGCAAACACTCCCACGCCCCCCCCCCCCAAACGAGGCTAATTTTAGCAGGATTAGCGGGGGCTCAGTTTGAAACACTAGCACAAACATATCCCCCATCGCTAACCTTCTGAATTAAAAGGCAGTCTAGCAGGCGAACACGCGGGCCGGCGGCTGGGAGCGGATGCTAATAGCCGCCTGGGCCGGGCTGGGCTTGGGTTGGAAAGCTGCCCTCCGCTGGTCAGGAGGAGGAGGGGAAAAGCCTGTTTGCTTTTCCAGGTCGGAAGTTTTCCATCACGCCGGGCTGGCGAGACGAGGTGTTGCTGCCCTATAAATATGTACAAATATATTAGTGTGTGCATATACAGTATAACCTGTATGTTCTGGGCATTATCTCATCTAGGTATAGACATTGGGACATTTTCAAACCACAGAGTATTAGGACAATACGTCGTCTTGACACTTACTAATAGTACTTGGCATTGTATTTTCTTAGATGTTGGTACTGCACTCAGAAGGGCACGTCTGCTCTTATCCCAGCTACTACGCAGGCAACCTAGCAATGATGAAACTTGTTCTATTAACCTTGCAGTTATGAACGCTTGAAACCGGCTCTATTCTTATCTTTATGTACCACAGTGATATATCGCTGCCTCTCCTTCAACAAATGTACTCATTGCAAGTCGCTTAGGATAAAAGCGTCTGCCAAATGCCCTAAATGTAAAATGTAAATGTAATACATCTCTGCTTCACAGATATTTATTGTCATAATGGAACGTGCATAGTTACCGATGATTCACGTCTACTGTCCGTCTTCTTTCCCCCTCCCAGGCACGAGGCTCACGCCATATACGAGAACAAGTCCGCTGAAGGATACGCCAGTGAGTCCACGCAGATTAGATCAGTTCCTCTCCTCTCTTCATTTGCCTTCGTAGCTTTTCTATTGAGTGCGGTTCGAGCCGGTGATGAACACTCGTGCCGGACCAAATCCGTTTTCCACAGCTGATAAAACACTCTGCTTTGCTAGCTGCCTGGTGTAGACTAGCCTATAAAACAACACACACACACACACACAAAGGAGCTTATGTAGCCAGGATGTACCAGACACGAGTAGAGGCATAAGTCAGATGGCAGAGAAGCACGAACAATAATGCGTTTTCTTTCCCACAGATTGGGAAAATAGCATGCTATTCAATCTCTCTCGATTCCGTACAAAAAACCCGACATGGATTTGATTCGGATGCCGCCGGGCATATTGGGTGTCCTAGATTTAATAATCACAGAATTGCTTTTTGAAAAATGCTTTCCCGACTCTTAATAAAATACGAAACTCATGAACTGCTTGAAACTGTATGTTTGATAAATTGAAACACCGGAATCTTCTTCTCCAGACCTTGCCGCCGCCTCCTCTTCATCCTCCTCCACCACCACCCCCTCCTCCTCCTCCTCTTCCCACCCTCCAGCCCACGGGAAGAACGGAGGACTGGTGCCCGTGTTGTACCAATGCCCGTACTGCTGCCAGCGCTTCCGGGCCGACAACCACCGCGTGCGGCTGCGGCCCAAGCGGCGCCCGGCGGCCCGCGTGCAGGGGGTCCTGCGGAGGGAGGCGCGGGGGAAACGCCTCAGCCTGGCCCAGCGGGAGCTGCTGCGACGCTTCCGGAGCTCCGCCTCCAAGCTGGTGAGAGACCCGACCCCACCCCCCCTCCGGTAGGGGGCTAGTTCACTGTTTGTTTTTTGTGATTATTATTTTTTTTTTTTAAAGGACTATTATACCACCAGCTGTAATGAGAGGTTGGTGCTCGTCTGGTTGGTGGGGGGGTTGAACAGGTCACTGATTCACTGACTAGTCCCCCCCGCCCTCCCACAGACCCACATATGACCCTTGACCCCAACCTTTGGACCCTACAGGACCCATGGAAGTATCCTGAAACTCCATGAGGCTGTTTAGCTTCTACATGATATCATGGGTTGTTCTACTGCAGTACTTTTACACGCTTGGATAAGTGTTAAGCGATGAGCGTCCCGATGATGTAGATATGAGGTCATCTTCCATCGTCACGTGAAGAAAGCCACGGTGTCCTGTTGGCTCCCGTTGGTGGTCCCGTTAGGATCGACCACATGACCACCCTCGCATTGACGAGATTTTTTTTCCCCCGAAACCCTCTAAACGGCGGTGTGTCGAAGCCTAACCTTTTTGATCCAGACAGACGCGGGCGACACGCCAGTCGGCGGCGAGTCGAGTACTTTGACGGTGGGCCTCCTTAAGCGTGAAAGGTGAGGGGAGCCGTTTTGAAAGCCCCTCGAGTGATCCCTCGCGTCGATGCACCGCGGCCTCATTAAAACTCAAGAGTTCACCTCGTTAGTATGCGGGTGTTCGCGCGTTCTCTCCCCCCCCCGCCTGCTTACGCCTTCACACACGGAGGGCAAGATGGCCTCCGGGGAGAGGGATATAGAGAGCAGATGAAGAGGGAGGGAGAGAGAGAGAGTGTTGAAAAGAAGATGGAGTAGCTGGGAAGGGGCTGCATTTTTGAGCGACTGTTTTGAAGTGGTAGCCGGATGGGAACTAAAACAGCAAGGCTCACCAGTAGCAATGGGATTTTCTATCAAGTCCTCTCTCTCCCTCTTTCTGTGTCTGTCTCTCTCTCTCCCCCCCTCCCCTTCTCTCTGTATCTGTCTGTTTCTCTCTCACTGTCTGTCGCTCTCTCTGTTATCCCTGTCTCTCTCCCTCTCCTTCTCTCCCCCTCCCTCCCTCTCTCTCTCCTTTTCTCCATCTCCCTCTTTCTCTTTGTCCCTCCCTTTCTGTCTTTTCCCCTCCCTCCCTCTCTCTGTCTGTCTCATTCCCCACCCCTCTCCCTCTGTCTCTTCCCTCTGTCTCTCCCTCTCTCCCCTCTCTGTGTTTGTATGCAGCAGTGGCGGTGTGATCTTCCCCAACCGCGACCCTGTGCACTCAGCGGTGAAGGTCAGACTCTGTGGTCGGCTGCAGGCCAATAACCCGGAGGCTGAAACCAATCCCCCTCTCTCGCACGAAACGATGGATTTTGGTACAACATTCCTCAAACATTTCTTCCCCAGAGTGCATTAGAGAGGAAGTAATACAATAATATATAGTTAGTAATAGTAAGTAATTCAGTCACATGATCTCGCGTTGTAATTCCATTGATCGTCTTGCTCATCTTAAAGGTTCCCTATTATACCACCAAGTGTGAGCGTGATTTAGCCATTGCGAGCCGTTTGCCAATTGCCATGGGACTACCATCTAGTGACGTCACAAGTGGGAATGTCCACCATAATAAGTCCCCTTTAATGCTGTGATGAGGGAAGCGAGAGGGCGGCGTCGTCATCATGAGCCACCTGTAGTGGAGAAACAAAAGGGAACATAACACCACCCCCCCCCGACGGCAGATCTGTAGAACGATTCAAACGAACCCGCCTTGTCTTTGTAATCGCAATTAGGACTTGCGGTTCGCTTGATTCGTCACCGGTTCTCGAGCCTTTGAGCGTCCGTGTTCCTGTCTAGCGTGTCAACACGGCTCCTCTGTCTAGCGAGCAGATGTTTGAGGAAGACGCTAATCGAGTCACGTCGGTAACACTCACGTTGGAACTGCCGCGCCGGGGGGTTGCGCTCGCGTTCCGGGCAGCACCGGGAAACGCCGCGTTGAGATTGGATCTTTTATCGGATCCTTATCACATTTCTGGATGTCTCGGGCCGCTGTGCTGCACTGTGCTTGGAAATTGCGCAGGCAAAAAAAAGAACTCTGAACGACATACCCCTACTGGGACACATTTTTAAGTGGTTTTTCTTTCATTTCTTTCATTTTCAATCCGATGCACAAAATCCATTATATACACAACATCTGAACACCACGGTCTCCTCATCTTTTGAATGTTCCAAATATTTACATCTACATTTAGCAGGCATTTGGCAGACACTTTTATCCAAAGCGACTTACAAAGAGTACATTTGTTGAAGGAGACAGCAATATATCACTGTGGTACATGAAGATAAGAATAGAGCAGGTTTCAAACCTTCATAGTTGCAAGGTTAATTGGACGAGTTTCATAATTGATAGGTTGTCTGCATAATAGCTGCGATAAGAGCAGACGTGCCATTCTGAGCACGTTACTAACATCTAAGAACATACAATATGCGAGTACTATTAATAATTAAGTATTGCCAAGTATTCATGAAATCACAAAGGCGTAAACATTGAATAAATCACAATCAAGGTGTATAATATACTCGGCAATGAGTCACACCATTGCCAAGTCACCCTGATTCCCAAGGTAGTCTGACACAGAACCCCGGATTCTTTCTACCCCGTACCCCCCCCCCTCCCCCCCCATCTCCCATCGGCACAAACAACACCCGGCCCGTGAGACGTTTTGCTGGCACCTCAGAGCGATCTAGCCAACCACCGGGGTTGTTGTTGGCGTTGAGCTCGCATCGCTTGCAGTGTCTGCACCAAGAGGCCCCCCTTCCTTAAGTCCTAAGCTGTCATTCTTCTGGTTGTTCCTTCCTGTCAATTCTGGCCCTTGCCGTCGTGTGTGTGTGTGTGTGTGTGTGTGTGTGTGTGTGTGTGTGTGTGTGTGTGTGTGTGTGTGTGTGTTGTGTGTGTGTGTGGTGTGTGTGTGTGTGTGTGTGTGTGTGTGTGTGTGTGTGTGTGTGTGTGTGTGTGTGGTTTCCCTGCCTCTCTCTCTCTTCACTGCGCTGTGTTGTGGGCATACTGCATCGCCTTTCCTCCTTAAACACCACGAAGAGACGACTGGAGAGCTGTCGACGACGACTTCCCTGAGGAGGACGGGCACTGGGGGTGGAGATGGAAATGGGGATCTTGGGGCACTACTGTGACTTATTTCTGCACGCACACTTGCGGGCACAGCTGCAGAGGCGTTGGTTGGCGGGATAATGACTTCGCTAAGAGGCCGTTCATCATAGACTCACGATGGTTGATGCTCAAAATGTTGTGACGTTAAATGAATAACGAGTCTCTTCTTATCTGTGTCCTTCTCCGCGCAATAGAAGGCGGAGCATATCAGGGGTTTTGTTTTTTTTGCGTAGTCCACTGTCTTTAATGTTTGATGTGTCAGGTCTTTTATTTTTGCACGCCTCTGGATTCATATTCACCGTGTGTCTCGTTGCACGCCGTGGATCCACTGGAGATATTCTTACCCAGACCCCCATAGTGTCGTGTCATGCAGCTTTCCTCTCCGTGGGCCAAACCGCTCTAATATTATCCTCCTCCTCCTCCTCCTCCTCCTCCTCCTCCTCCCTCCTCCTCCTCCTCCTCCTCCTCCTCCTCCTCTCCTCCTCCTCCTCCTCATCATATTATTATTTTAAGTAGTAATATTATATCGGTAGTGGTGCGATATTATTACTCGAGTCGTCGCAGCCTTCCAAAATCTGAAAGCCGCTCACCGCCAGCTAAGTATTCACGGCGCTCACATTCCCTCGTTCCTTTTTATTACGGCTTCCATTTCTAAATCTGTCAGCCGCGTACCGTGGCGGCGTTAGAGCGGCCTTCGGTTTTTTTCTTCTTCTTCCCTTTTCATTGTTGTTATCTTTTCAATCTGAAGCTCTTGGCAATAGTCACAGAGGAGCCCTAAATCCAGATCTCTGCATGCAAGCTTTTTGTCTATTCTTACACCTGCCTGCCGTGGCTTAGTTGTGTAACACCCCAGCATGCCTGCTATCTCCTAATGGCTACGGTACGGTAAGGGATGCATATTTTATATTATACAGTATATCTTATCTCCCCCGGGGACACAAACCTGAAAGTTGTAATTTTTTCCCTCCCTCTCCCATAAGTTTTCCAACTGACACACCCAGAGGAAGCCTTCTGAGCGCAGTCTTCACTCTGGCGTTCTGTTACTAATGTTCGCCCGCGAGAGAGGAGACCTGAGAGAGAGATGATGAGGGATCCTAACCGGATACATGAGCCCCGGATACACAAGAGTTGCCCCGATGTGAGGAAATTATTCAAGGCATTCACAGGAGGGAATTATTCATTTCCTCCCCTACCCAGTTAACCGATTTAAACCACCTCCGTGTTGTAATGAGGGGTACACAGAAGGGAAGGGAAGGGGGGGGGGCTTTGGTTAGCTTTGGTGAGACCCCTCCATCGTTGTGATTATCCGACGTGATGATATGCCCTTGGCAGAAGAGCCTCTGTACCCCACCACCCTCGCCTCTATGAAATTGGCCGTGTTGCAGGAACGCCGGCGATAATTCTATCAGGTTTCAGGTGGAGCAAAGCACACAGCGAGTTCTGTCCATTCATCCATCCATCCATCCATCCATCCATCCGTCCGCCAGCCCCTCTACAGGAGTCCATTTCCCTGGATTTTTTCCAGCTGACTGGCCTTCAGAGCTGCTGGCCCTGGTCCTGGCTCGGGTTTGGCCGACAGCACTGCGGCCAGAGCACAGCAAGGCCAGGCCAACGTACACAGACACACGGCGACCGTGACCGCGCCTTGGGTTTTCCAAAGCTAGTCTTTCCTTTTCCACATCGTACCCTTTCGATCATGTGATAAGATAAGATAAGCTCAAACTTTATGAATCCCGAAGGAAATGTGCCAGAGGTTGCATAGCAGTATAATAACAATAGAGAAAGACACAATAGAATAATACAAAATAAAATAATATTTACAAATTTACAGTGAATCTAAGCCTAAGAAAAATATAGGTAAGATATTCAGTCATCAAAACATGTTGGCAATGATATTGAGTAGTAGTATTGAGGAGTAGTATTGCACATGATGATGATGGTGTTATATTTATATCATATATATCATATTGAAACCTTGCATACCCAAGAATGCAGAAAATCCCACTGCATGGGGATGGGATTGTGTGTGTGTGTGTGTGCACAGGGATGCATTCGTGATGTTATCTCCACCATAGTTTCCTTATCTCCTCTGCTAACCTCTCTGCTGGGTGGATGTATGGATTCCATGCTGCCGAGATCATATCACATTGTGCGACCTACGCTAACCTACGCTAGCGTGTAGCACTGAGAGAGAGCGGGGGGGGGGGGGGGGGGGTATTTATGGAGCAGTTGCTCAAAATAGATATGGAATCTGTATGGACAATCTGTACAAATTGGTGTGTGTGTCTGTGCATGCATGTGGGATCTTCGATCTGTTGACGCTCACAGAAACAATATAATGTTCCATTGAATGATTGAGAACTGTGTGTGTGTGTGTGTGGGTGACGTGTGAGCTTTTTAACGGTCAATATGTTGTACCCTTGCACAAGTAGGATCCTCATGCATCATGCAACACGTGTGGATCTATGAAAGGCAAAAGTCCTGACCATGCCGTGCCTCCTGTCCTCCTGCAAACAGAATGCAATTCACCTCTGGGCAACGCCAGTTACACCAACAAGACAAGACCAAGATCTGGCCTGTCGTGATCCCATCCCACGTGTTTTTAAATTGGGACAAATGTGGCAGCAAGCCGTAAAAAATAAATAAAACAGCCCCAGACTTGTAGGTGCTCTTTGGAAAATGCAATGGAAGCCAATCTTCTGGGTCTTCAGCAGCAGCAGAATCAGCCTCTGGTGGGGATTCCACAGCACAGCGTGACAGCGGCCTCCTGAGTCGATTGCTCGGCGCTCGGCGTGTGCGTGATGTACGAACAAGGCCCCTTTTAAGGGTCTGAGGTGTCGCGCGCGCGTGTGTCTCGTTAAACCCAGAAGCTGTGTGGCGTGCATAATGTGTTAACTTTCCAGAAGAGAGGGGGGGTGTGTGTGTGTGTGTGTTCTCAGCTGGATATTACATGCTACCATATAATTGGCTTGGCACAATCAGAGGCGGAATTTGAATTGGCTAGATTCCCAGCATCGGTGGTTTTAAACAAAAAGAAAACCGCCAAAAAAAAGGGGGGGGGGGGGGGATTGAGAATCATCAAATTGCATTGTTAACTTCCAGCTCAAAAGCGGTCAAATTGGATACTTCCCCAAGTGGAAGGTTTCAGCTCGGGGTTAAAGAGTTCAGTGTACCCAAAATAAAAGAAGAACGTACATTACACTCGTCTTCAGCTGCATCTGCAGGAAACAAACTCCTCGGCGATCGAGCCGCTCTAACCTTGTGTTTTTCTTAGCGCCAAAAGACGGTTAATCATACCAGGGGGCTCACGTGTCAACCATACTCCCCCCCCCCCCCCCCTTAATGTCATACGCTGAATGCTACGGGTTTAGTGTCAATTATGTGACTCAGAGGTCGGGAGGGGGGAGGGAGGGAGGGAGGGGGGTTGTTATTTCAGCTACCGCCGTGTCTCGCCGCCATGCCTCAGACTTGTCACCAAACTCTATTTCAAAGTTGACCCTGATGCGTTTTTCCTTTTTTTTTCCCCCCTTTCCTTTTTTATATTTAACGACCGCAGTGGAGTCGCATCACTTTCGGGGGGCACGAGAGGATGCAAAGTTCTCTCTCTCCCCCTCCCTCCCTCCCTCTCTCTTTCTCCCACGCATCGATTGAATTGTCACCCGAGCCTCGTCTATTTTAACCCGCACAGGAGCCCGTAGTGATCTCATCAGCCTCTTGAGTGAAAGCTCCTTTTAGTCGAGAGTGTCTGGCTCTCAAGGAGAGGTCAAGTGAGGAGGAGGAGGAGGGAGGAGGAGCACACTGATGCCGAATGGGCGTCTCTGAAGGTGGTGGGAGGAGGACAGAGCGGCCTGAAGTCACGCTGCCGGTAAACGTGCATCGGTTGCCAGATCCACCACGCCCCATCCCTCTCTGGGGTGCCCAGTCTGCTTTCTTTTTTTTCTTTGTAATTATTTATTTCATTGGCAGACAAAAATCCTGCTTGGTATTTAAAAAAAATAATAATAATAATAATAATAAATGTCACAGTGAAATTGGATTTAAAATGGCTTTTTTTTTTTTCATTTAATTATTATTTATTTCATTGGCAGACATTGAATCATGGGCTGTAGTACAGAGTTGCCAAAACGTTTGGACCTCTGACCGGTACTGCAGCAGTACTTCGGGAAGCATATTTTCTCACAATTGTAGCGCAAATAATTTAACATGGACCGACTGCGACAACAATTTTTTCGGCATTCTCTATTTGCTGTAAAAATTAGATTTTTAAATGGTTTCCTGTCATTCCGCAAACGTTGACAGAACACACTTGAACGCCGTTTCACATTCACTGAGTAATGGTGACATTTACGGGGGCGGGGGGGGCGGGGGGGGAAAGACAAGGGGGGGCGAAAACGGTGGCGGCTGTGGCTATTATTTCCGTTTGTTAGCACTCTTCCAGTCTCTCGCTTTATGGCCGTCAGGTCATTATCCCCAGCCGGTCCCATTACTTTAGTGTTGCCAAGCATTCGATGGCCGCTGGTATCTTCATCGTCCTCGTATCCGTTTATGACCGTCGCTTTTATAGAGCCGTTGTAATGGGCGATGGGCTCGGGCGTAAAGGCGCTAATTTTAGAAGACCGCCAGTTATTTATGCTAGCCGAGGAGGGATCATGAATTTGACGAGAGCGCTTTCACTCGGGCAGGTCTCTTTATCGAGATGATGTAGATATGCTATCAGTAGCCAGGCCTGGTGCAGCGCTACGAAAGAACTGTGTGTGTGTGTGTGTATTGTTCTCCTAGATAGCTAGCCAGGCGCTCATAAATTTGGCGGTGGAAGTAGCCGGGTGTCCGCTGCTTGGATGCCGGGGAGGGGGGGGGGATGGATGGATGGCGGAGGACCTTGTGTTTATCTCCCGTCTTGGAACTCTCTCTCTCTCTTTACACCCGGCACTCGAGTGCCCCTCCGATCCAATCTCTGCTGAATAGCTAGCCTTATTAGTCGCTAAGTTAGCGGTCTCGCCTGTCTCGTGGCTCCCCTCGGAGGTTTCAGTGGAAGGAATGGATCGCTCATTATCTACTCCCCGCGCATCCTGAACATACTAGACTTGGACGTTAACTCATTGTGGGCTCCTCTCTCGTGTGGGTGGGTGGGCGAGCAGCAGCAGTAGAAATTGAATTACGTTGAACGCGTTTGATTGATTTTTGCCTTACGGCCATCGTCAGCACACACCAGTGACTAACCAGTGCTGGAAAACCTTCATGTAAAGCGTCAGCCATCAATAAGATGAGATGACCGTAGGTTTTTTCAGCAGAGACGCGCAGTCATGGACATGCGTTGTGTACACTCTCCCATATGTGTGTGTGTGTGTGTGTGTGTACGTGTGTGTGTGTGTACACACGTGTACGTGCGTGTTATTGGCTATTTGGGTGAGCGGGAAGTAAGGCCATTGACAACAGGACGGTAATAGAGGAGAAGGGCTGGCATTCCAGCAGATTGAGTCACCCCCTTGCGGCTCATCTCATTGGTCAGCCTGGCGGTCGGCTCCGCCCTTATGCCACGAGGGGGGCGGGTCAGTGGGCGGGCTCGCGTTATATAAAGCGTGCCGTGTTCTGGCGCGTCGTAAACACACTCTCTGGACACACTGTGTTTGATCGGCGCTTTTCGTGTTCTGGTCCCTTGCGGTGCATTGAAACCAAACTCTTCTAGTCACCTGTCAACATGGCCACATTTGTCTCGGTAAGTTGTTGTGTTTTTTTCCCCACATCATCAGCACTTACACTTACAAACTGAACAGCTGTGCACCAGAGTTGCTTACCGCCACCACCACCACTGAAGACCGGTTCTGACCACTTGATGCTCTTGCGCAAACTTTTGCTCGCTCATCACGTTGGGGTGGGTTCCGGTTACCCGTGGAGGGCAGAACGGTGGAGGGGGGAGGACGGGCGCTTATTGCAACGCAACGGGAACAAAACTGAGAAGTTTCGCCGGGTTTCTAATGCCATTTGTAAAAGTCACCTCGCAATTGCTCCGACTTCCTCCAAAGTGTGTTCTCCGTCGGAATTCGATTGGACAGGATTGAGTCATTTTTGATGGGCTTTGGTACTGTTGGTACTGTTAAGGGACAACCAACCAACCTGAACCCATCCAATTATTGGCGTACAGAATTGTACAATGGGGCACATTCCTGCCGGTGCCTTTTGGGAAGTGTCAGCCAGTTGGCATGCTCGTGTCAACCCACGGTATGCAGTATATTGGAGCTGTGAGATGGAGACCACAGAGGCTGGCGTATAGGAGGTGGGCGAGGCCGGCTGGGGCATGGGAGGTTGATGAGGCTGGCTGGTGTTTGGGAGGTTGGCGAGACCAGTGTGTGCAAGGCATTGGGTCGGGCTGCGTCACACAGGGCCACAGGGCCTGTCTGGTTACAGCTGACTCGCCCCCCCCGCCTCGCTTGCCACAACCATGGCTTGTGTACACATTCTCCCTCTCGTCCCAGGGGCCATGTTCTCTCCGCAGCCAACAGGGTCATGCTGAACACGAAGTGGGGGGGGCGGGGGTCCCTCAACACATGCTTTCTGTTGTACGCATGTTGGGTTACATTAATAATAATAACATGGAGATGAACACACACACTCACACACTCCCCCCCCCCCCCCCCCCCCGGTTGAGTGTGTGCTCTGACTAGAATTGGCTAACTAAATGAACTCACTGGTTTTTTTTTCCCCCTCATCCCTCCTGTCTCTCCAGATGGCCACATGCCACACCTGCAACAAGACGTCCCGCTACAACGGCGTGAACCGGGACTTCACGATGGCCTTGTCCAGGACCCGCGGCGGCCCGGGGGGGTGCGGCGGCGGCGGCAAGTTCAAGAGCCCGCCGGCGTCGGTCAACCGAAGCCACCCCGGCACCCCGAAATCAGCCGGCAAGGGGAAGACGCCGGCCAGCAAGACGCCCAGCAAAATGAAAACGCCCAGCAAGTCGCCCAGGTGAGGCTCTCCATCTCTTAACGTTTGCCGTTCATATTCCCACGTCGCTGTTTAACACGCCACGCACGCCATGTCCTCCTCCTCCTCCTCCTATATCGCCATCGCCGTTGCCAGACATGAATAGCTGGAGGAGGCTTTACATCTCCCCGTGCCACTCGGCTGTGTGCATATATTTGCGGCGAGGAGGAGGGCGAGCGTACGTGTCGGTATTCACGCTTGTCGGATCGTTTTCTCGCCGGCAGCGCAATTTAAATCCTCCTGCAAACCAGCGAAATCTCATGTTGCCACCGCCTCTCCCCCTCCCTCCCCCTCTCTCCTCCAGCACCCCGGGGTCTGGCTCCACGGCTTCCTCCTCCTCCGCCTCCCCAAAGTCGGCCGGGAGTGTTAAGAAGTGGGTCGTCCGGGGCCTCAGCAAAATCCTGAACCGGGATCAGAAGACTGACAGCAAGAGGGGAACCCTGAAGGACTTCCTCTCCTCACTCTGAGCGGCCCCTGGCTGATCCATACATCGATCACTTTTTTCCCTCTGTTGTGAGCCGGTGTGGGGGTTGTGAGTGACCCACATTCGTCAATGGGTTCACGTTCACACCAAAAAGTGCCCGAGATTGTGTGTCGGTGAGAAAAGTTAAAAGAGAATTAACTTGTGACGCCGATGCAGGTGCGGTGTGGAAAGGGTTAAGTTTTGCCCACCAACAGGGCTATTGCTGGGGGGGGTGGGTGGCACGGGGCCTGGCGAGACCAGGTTTAGAAAGGCCCCCCCGGAATCCAAATGAAGTGAGGGCCCCCCTGTCTGTGTGCCGAGCTGCTGTCATTCAGGGCTACAGCACCATCTGTTGAGCCACAGAGGCATGCCTACCTTCATCCAATTTAGTTTCTGCTTATTCAGATGACAGGGAGGGTTTTCGGCGGGCATTTTGGAAAGTGATCCTTCCGTAAGACCCAAGATGGCAGGAGGAGTCTGTAACGGCGTTACAGATGTGGTTATTTCTTTCTTTTGGTTTGTTTTTACAGCAAACGATGACTACACATTTAAAAATAAATGTATTTAAAAGTATTCTAACATGAATGCATTTATTACTATTCCATACTCTCCATTGGCTAGCCTCATGTGTAGCAAATGGGTTGCTTTTTTTATTCATATTTTTGTAAATATCTGAGGTATAGGGAAACGGTGAGCTCTCAACCAGTAAAAATGTATTGGATGCTTGTCACATTGATTGTTTAGGTGCAGTCTGCAAACTAAACTATTTGCCACAATCAAACACTTTCTGCCGATTTTCCCTCTGAACTGAAAGATGTATTCACATTAACTTAAATGTAATGTCATTTACATTGCTCTGTTTTACCATCGATGCCCATCTGCCCATTGTTCATCCTGAAATACCTCAGATTTTACATTGCTTGTTCCAATAAAAAACTATTGTCTCTAATGCATTTACTTTTGTGTCACCACTACAGTATTAAAGTGTATATTGTTTATGAAACAAGGATGTGATCCGATGTTCGTAGCCTACATCTGGAGTGTGAAATGCAGGTGGAATTAGATTACGTTTGTTCCTTTTGCCATATCGATTTTAAGGTTCCTCACAAGCAAGTGAAGATAAGATGGAACTTAATTGATCCCGAAGGAAATTCTTGTGCCAGGTTGCATAGCAATAGAATAAAACAAAGAAATCAACAGAATAATAAAAATAAAATAACAGATTTACAATAGAATAGAACTTTATTAATTCTTAATTTACAAATGTACAGTAAGTCTAGTAAGTATAAACATATAGGTAAGATAAGATATGCAGTCAGCAAAAACAGTTTGCCAATCATTGATAATTATAGTAATAAGTAATACATAAATAATGAAGACTAAATAGACAATAATTGTATGTAAGACTTGTTTTTTTAGGTATATTTACTTTGCTACATAAATACAATAATAAAATGAAAAAGTGACCGCTATGCGCACCTAGTCCAGCAGGGGGTGCTGTGGGAGCGCTGTGGGGAAAAGCCCGCGGCGCCACAGGAAGTCCCGCAAGATGGCGCGTAGTGGTGTGCTACGCTAGTTAGCAGGACACACACACACAGCCTTATTGTTGTTATTATATATTATTATTAATATTAATGTATGCAGACACACTAAAGCCGGTGACATGTCGAGCAGGAAGAGGACACGGGGACACGGGGAGTCCAGAGACGGCCGCAAGAGACACAAGGGGGGGTCTCCAGACGACCTGGAGAAGCTCAAGGTTCACACCAAGAAGCTGAGCCAAGAAGTCCAGACGCTGAAGCACATCGAGACCTTGTGAGTCCGCCGGCCCGACAATCCGTTCAAACTGTCTCATTCCTAACAGTTTGAACAGCGTGAGTTTATTAAATGTCTTCTTCTTTCTTCTTCTTCTTCTTCTTTCATTATTTCCCTCCGAAGCTACGAGAAGCCGCCCCCCGGGCTGATCAAGGTACGTTACCTCCTCCATCCCGCCCGTCAAAAAGTAGTGGGCCGGGTGTCGAATCTGTGGGCGGAGTCTAGTCAGTGGGAGGAGGAGTCGAATCTGTGGGTGGAGTCTAATCTGTGGGTGGGTCTAGTCTGTGGGAGGAGTCTAATCTGTGGGTGGAGTTTAATCTGTGGGTGGGTCTAATCTGAGGGGAGTCTAATCTGTGGGTGGGTTTAAACTGGGTGGAGTCTAATCTGTGGGTGGGGTGTAATCTGTGGGCGGAGTCTAATCTGTGGGTCGGGGTGTCGAATCTGTGGGTGGAGTCTAATCTGTTGGTGTGTCTAATCTGTGGGCTGGTCTAATCTGGGTGGAGTCTAATATGTGTGGGGGTGTAATATGTTGGCGGAGTCTAATCTGTGGGCGGAGTCTAAACTGTGGGCAGGTATAATCTGTGGGCGGAGTCTAATCTGTGGGTGGGTTTAATCTGTGGGTGGAGTCTAAACTGTGGGTGGGTCTAATGTGTGGGGGTCTAATCTGAGGGGAGTCTAATCTGTGGGCGCAGTCTAATCTGTGTGGCGGTGTAATCTGTGGGCGGAGTCTAATCTGTGGGCGGAGTCTAATCTATCCAACGTGTTATTGGGTGCAGGAGAGGGAGGAGAAGCCCGAGGATTGTATTCCCGAGGCGGAGGAGAACGAAGATGCCAGGAACTTCCTGGCCAACGCCCCCACCAAGGGCCTGTGGATGCCCCTGGGGAAGGAGGTCAAGGTCATGCAGTGTGAGTTTGTTGTGTGTGTGTGTGTGTGTGTGTGTCGGTTCACCCGTTCACACCCGGCTGGCACCACCGGCACTGCAACGTGCGGCCCGAGATTCTAACCAGATGTGTTCAAAAGTCTGATCAAAATATAAAGTATTGTATTGTGTGTGTGGTGTGTGTGTGTGTGTGTTCAGATGTTTTAGGTTTGTGTGACTGACGGTTAAGTTTTTTCTTGTTAGGCTGGAGATGCAAGCGCTACGGCCACAGAACGGGAGACAAGGAGTGTCCGTTCTTCATCAAAGGAAACCAGAAACTGGAGCAGTTCAGAGTGGTGAGTTCAACGCCACCTCGTCGTCATCATCATCCTCATCATCATCATCATCAACCACCCATCCACCCGTTCATGTGTCACCTTGGGTTTTGACAGAGTTACACACAAGAGAGATCCACTTGCACGATTAGAATCATCAAAATGTGGTTTTTGTTCGCATTTTTTTGTCTTCTTTATCCGCTTCACTGACTCCTACAAACGAACTACTTAACTAATCGTCAATGGTCAATATTTCTACACAATAGGTGGATTGCCCTGTACTCGTGCCCCTAAGTAAAACTAGATGTGAAATATAAAGATGTCCTAGATGGATACAACATTAAAATCATTGTCTAGAGAAAAGCAGGTCAAAAGCTCTGGTCAAATCAGTGCTGTAACTTATTAACTTGAGAGCTTGGGATTCACTTTTTGCGAAATTCAAACTGCCCCAAGCAGAGCGGCAGTGCAGCACCACGGTAAACACATCAAGCCACAGATGACTTCACCCGAAGAAGAAGAAGAAGAAGACCTTGACTCCCATTACACACTTTAGAAGCAGAGAGGGCAAGTGGAGTGAAGCATGACTTTCGCGGAAACGATTTGAGCACGGGTCGGGTGCACACACACACACACACACACACACACACACACACACACACACCCACAAATGTGCAGATTAAATATAAACGCGCGCATCAGAAAAGTAAGTAGCCGGGCCAAGAATATGTATCTCACTAGCTCACTGCTGTGTAGCACGCGGCGGCTGACTTGGGAGAGCCCGAGACGAGGGGGGGGGGGGGTTCACGACCAGGGTGGGGCCGGCTAACCGTCGTGCCGAACATGTGGGCCGCAGACAGGCTTGCAGCACACAGCCCAGCAGGTTTTAATGAGCCTGGAAGAGGATCAGTGACTCCTGAAAACAGTGGATCCACCCTGGAGGAATATATATATACACACACACATAGTACACACGCAGACGACGTGGCAAACTCTCGTATCTTCCGACCTAGAACTGTGATGAGGGGGGTGGGTGGGGTGCAGTGAAAAAGTGGGAAAAAATGCCAACACAGCAGTGAATAGATGTACACGTGTTGGGTCCTCTCCGGAGCACGCTAGAACGTTCCCCCACGTTACGCGACACACATACAACTCACCTGGACTATACCTCCTCTCTGTGTGTTCCTGCAGTGGTCTCTTCACGACTACCCTGCAGCACGGACACTTTAAACCGGACCATCGTCACCGCTGTGCCTCCTACCTGTACCGTCTATAATTACCTGAGGTCACTAGTGAGGCGTTACTTGTATGATTTATATTCTTATAGTTTTCCCCCCGTGCACTATGTTTATACACAGGGTCTCTTATTGTAGTTTTTTTCCCCCTCATGTTGTGTTTGAGTATGTTTTTTCATTTGTGTTGGCACCTTGGTCCGTGAGAAACGGCATTTTGTTGTTGTATGCTGTGTATATGAATGAATGAATGAATGAAATGAATGACAATAAACAAAGTTGAACTTGAGTCCAACGGTTTGTTTGGTGGCAGAAGCAGAACTGCGTCACTGTGATTCTCTGTCTGAACCGTGGAACCGACGGGTTGTATTATTAATTGTACTTTTTGTATTCCTGTAGGCACACGAAGACCCGATGTACGACCTGATCCGAGAGAACAAGAGGAATGAAAAGGAGGCTCGGTACGTTTTATAAGATCTGCAAGATGAGCTGCCGGCCTCACAAAACATCTGCAGCGCAAAACATGAGTTCAGTTTGGCTGCTTTTAGTTTGACTCGCTGCGGCGCCGTGCTGCGATGACCACGGCACGGCCCAGCTCCTCGAGTTTAGACTCGAGACTGTTCCGCTAAAAGAAGCCTCTCTAGACTAAACTGACTGCATTTGACTCAGCCAATCGGATCCCTCGGCTATTTTCACAAATGGAACGGCACGATCTCAGGTGACCTGGAAAAGTTCTGTGGGAGACTAGCTTTCCTCCTCTCTCTCTCTCTCTCTCTCTCTCTCTCTCTCTCGTTTGACTCGGTAGTAGCAGAGCTGGGGACTTGGTTGAGACGCAAACTCGGAGTCGGGGAAAACGGTGACTTGCCGCATGACTTGGACTCGCCTGCTTTGAGACTCGCCTTACTAAATTCTCTCTGGAGACTTGAACGCCCCAATGGGATGGCAAAAAACAATATCGCCCTCAAATAATGTTATGGCTGCCGGCACCGAAGCCGATCGCAAAACAAATTGAGCCGTCCATCCCGCTTAGCGGTGCTTTACTGAACCTCATGCTTCTTAGATAACCTCAATGTCATTTAAATGTCAGCATCACTTCGTATTGATTTTGCTCACTTGTTATTAAAAGATAACACTGAAGAACTGAACTTTGCCAAATGGATTGAACCGGGCCAACTTCACGGTTCTCTGAACTCCGGACGACGAAATTAGGTGGAGCCCTTGCTGTCAATTCTTTGACGGCAACATAAGCTCATCGGGGTCATTAAAAGGGAATGCTGCTAGCATTCCTTTCTCGGGGACTCCCTTTGAGAACACAACAAGTCTAAGACGAGCCCGGAGATCCACTACCACCACCACTACCACCCACCACCACCACCACGCTCGCCTCGCCGTCTTCCTTCACCAAGTCGATTCTTGCGACTTTGATTTCACCCCTCGTTCAGTGAGTTGCGCATGCTTCCATTCTGGGTCGTAGACATTCAATCTGCTTAAGATGGCACGCCCCCAGGTTGAAGGGAAGTCACACTTGGTCCCTGGCTATTTGCCTTTTAATAAGTTATTGCTAATGTTGTGTGTTGGTGAAACGGTTTGTGTGTTAGTGTGATCTGTTTTGTTTCTGATTTGATCTGTTTTGATTTGACCTGTCTGCCTGCCTCTGTGCAACAAATGATCCTCG
Source organism: Coryphaenoides rupestris (assembly GCA_002895965.2). Lineage (NCBI taxonomy): Eukaryota > Metazoa > Chordata > Actinopteri > Gadiformes > Macrouridae > Coryphaenoides > Coryphaenoides rupestris. The sequence goes on from PIJE02002567.1 coordinate 44,959, forward strand.
AGGATAATAAAGATTTACCTTGACCTGGGTAGTTGTGCGTGTGTCGTATGTGTGGTGTCAACATTTGCAGCTACAACCAACACGTCAGGAGCACTTAGGTTAGCGTGGCGTCTTGCTCAGGGACACCTCAACACTTAGCTAGGAGGAGGCGGGAGGACCCGGGGATCGAAAACCAGCGAACCTCCCAGTTGCAGACAACCGCTGTTTATACCTCCTGAGCTACTGCCGCCGCTCTGTGTTCAAAGTTAAGCATGTGGAACGGCGACCGGGGAGGTTTTTTTTTATTCGGTACTTTCCTTTACAAGTGTGAAAGCGGGTGACGCTTGTGAATCACTCTCCGTGGCGGATACACAGAGCACGTGACAAGCTTTATGGGCGAGGCGACGCGATGGACCGCTCAGTCAAGGTGAGGCGGACACCTTTTTCTCTTTATTTTGGGCGTTTGTCCCAACTCAAGCGCATAAGCCGGACTTAAGTGTGGCGCACAGAAAGAAAAACGTACACATTACATACAGTTCCTTTAGAGGGGGAACAGCCGTATCAAGAGCCGTTTCAAATGACCAGTTGTTATGCAACTACAGTCCAGAATGGCCGTTAACATTCCCTGCGTTGTGTTGCGGCTCAAACGTGGCCTTCGGCAAAAAAGAAAAGGAAAAAGAACGACTAAATAAAAGGCAAAACCAAAAACCGATGTGCGCTGTACAACTCCTAACGGGTAACATATTTCCATTCACCGCGGCGAGGAGGGAAAAAGAAAAATGCCAACGCGAACGAACATGACAGATCCGATACATGACCGCCGCGGCTCTGCCAGCCGCATTATCCTCCAGGGCGGCCCCATCGAGGAAATATCTGACATCTGGCCCGGGAACCGCTGCAACTTAAGTCGCCTCTTGACACGCTAATGGAAGGACACACACACACAACCAGCGCATTGCACACACCACACACGCGCAATGCAACACACACCACACAACCACATGTCTTCAGGCGGTCATTTGTCCTCCGCGTTCGGTGGCGGAACCAATGAAAGAGCAGAGAGAGACGTCGGGGGACTCAAACACGCTTGATGAAAATTAAAATGAAGTTGGCGTGATTGAACCTCCAATACTTTATTCAGTCAGTCCACAGCGCCTACAATTAGACATCCCCGGGTGGGGAGGCCACTTATTCCCATGAGCGTGCACGTGAATGCTGTGGTGAGAGTAGGGATGCGCGGTGGCTACCAACGCCACCATCATCTTCATTCCATTCATCAGCATCACCCATCCACCTGTTGCGCGGACACCGCCGGAGCACCGAGCGGCGACCAAAGTCTGTTTTTCTTTTTCTTTTTGCTGAGCAGTGCGTCGCGAGGAGGAGGAGGGGTGGGGTTGGAGGCCTTGTGGTGTTCCCGCCGCCGGCGTTTCTCTCTTCTTCTTCTTCTTCGCTTTCTTCGTCCTTTCCCTCTTTTTCTTCTCCATTCTTCTTTTCTGTTTTTCTTCCTGTGGCGTGGAGGAGGAGGAAGAGGAGGAGGTGCGACGAAGAGCTCGTCCGATGAGGAGGGGGGGGTTCCTGCAGCAGCTGCTGAGAGCTAGCTGATCCTGTGGAGAAGGGAAGGGTAGACAAAGGGGTGGGAGGAGAAGAGAGTCAGGCCCAAGTGAGAACTAGAAAACTCCACACCGATCTCTATAAGCATTTACTGCTACGGCCTCGCACCTAATTGCCTAAGCTACTGTATTCAATTTGCAGGCCACTGTTCCCAAAGCAGCTTGAAGAGCATTTTCAAGACAGCCTATGTCATTAAGGACTTGGGATCTTGCTCAAGGAATGTTATTTTTTGTCAGACACTTGAGGGACTGTCAGGGGGCAAGAAAACACTTTGTAGAGGGCGTACATTGGCAGGCGCCATTTCATTGCAGAAGTTTCGGCAAGACAGAGAAGCGAAAAGTTCCGATTTACACTTTCAACTTCCACTCCAGATCCAGAAGTTTCATGCCGATTGCATCGGCGACTTCGCTGCAGATCTACAATCTTATTCGTGAGACGACCCCTTGAACATCTTCGTGGGCGTCCACCACGACCGCTTCAGTAGATTTACTCCATCCGCATTGCTCGTCAGAGGGGCAATACCATTGTTATTCACACAGGCAATTATTAGGACGAGGTTGCTTGGCTGTAATTCTTAAGCATTACCCCACTGCCGCGCATTAACCCTAAAAGGCCACAGAATACAACAGTTTCCCCGGATTGCTCGTTGATTGACACATCATTTACAACGCAGTGCATTCTCGAAAGGGAAAGGGTGCATAATATAATTTCTGTTGTGGTTCAATAGGCTGACCAGGAAGCTTTCCACAAGCAAATTTGACAGAATTAAAATTCACCAATAAGAGATCGTCGCCTGACTTTAACAGTCCCTTTCTGTTCAACCCAATCCACCAAACTTGTATCATTGGACGATTCTTGGAAAAAGCCTTATGAGACAAAATCAATTATTCACTATAAAAATCTATACATAAGCTCGTTTATAATCTGTCTTTGGACTGTCTGCCCGGTTGCACATACCTCTTCCGTACTCACGAGTGGTCTCGGCAGAGAAGAACACAGACGGACAGGCAAGAAGGAAGCAGGAACCATTTTACACATCTGCGCTGACATGGTGCGCGAGCGCAACTGTTAACTAACCACAGCTCTCTTCAGTACGGGTCACGTTTAATGGGGAGGGGCTCGCACGTGGACTAGCATTTAGATTCTCCAACATTGTCAACAGGGGATGGGTCATGAAATGAGCAACAGCTTTCCACGAAGTGGACTACTCTGTAATGTTGTTTACAGTGACGCCTCAAATCGAACACTTGTCTCTGAGACAACAAATTGCAGGATACAACTGTGACTAATAAGACCTACTTCACAGCGCGGCTGCGGGAAACGCACTCAAAAAAAACAACATAAAAATAGACAGCCTTCTCCAGCACACAGCCAGCAGCCAGCAGTGCAGCCAGAACAGCCAATTAGAGGGGAGAATGAAAGCAGACGGGCAGCGGCTCGTCGAGATGAAACGGGGCAGGAAACCGTTAAATAGCATTCAGACAAGCACGGTTCTGAGCACAGGTTCTTGAATGGACGGCGGAAAAAAAAAAGGAGAACAAACTATCCAAAACAGGGCGATTATAACTAGGGTCAAACTGCTGCGCAGTGAGTTAATTACAGTCGTTCGGAAAAACCAACGTACGCATGTGACTGTGAACGCGGCATGGCAGTCTGTTTAGAACCCTCAGAAAATGACTCAACCAGGGCACGACGAGACTGTCGAGTTTTCGTGCCTGGACGACGGACGGACGGCGCGAACGTAACAAGGACGTTTTCATGTTCACTTGTTTTCCGTAAGTCATTTTCGATTTTTATCGTTCATCAGAGAACACGACACCATTGTGTGCCCAATGACGGGCGTGGTCGTGACTAAGCCGTTACGAGCGGTATTAAAAAATTGGTGGACTAAAACTTAGACTTATTGGCACGGTGCGGGCAATTATATGTAGGACACCCAGCAAACACGTATGAATAACTAAGAGTTACCAGCCTACCCAGTGGCTGCACCAGGCTCATGTCGGTCGGATACGGATAGTGGGTGGATACACTTCCCCTGGATGTCACCTTGAAACGCTCGTAATGCTAATCACGCTCACACCTGTGGAAAATAGGCATTTGATAAGACGTTACTTGCAATAACAGCGTTAAAACAGTTTAATTCAGCAATATAGAGAAGAATGTCGGAGAGGAACGCCAAATAAGATCAAATAAGTTAATAGTAATCCAGCAATTGCTTACGATGCCCTCAGCTCTGAAGTTAACTTTTTACCCTTGAAACAATTCACTTCTCAGAACAGAGGTCACAAGTTTAATATGACGGATGACAGTA
>PIJE02002567.1:48884-61384 GCA_002895965.2 Coryphaenoides rupestris
TTATATTCTTATAGTTTCCGCTGTGCACTATGTTTATCACAGGTTTTCGTTATTGTAGTTTTTTCCCCTCATGTTGTATTTTTATGTTGATTTGTTTTCATGTGTTTGAGTATGTTTTTTCATTTGTGTTGGCACCTTGGTCCGTGAGAAACGGCATTTTGTTGTTGTGTTGCTGTGTATATGAATGAATGAATGAATGAATGAATGAATGAATGACAATAAACAAAGTTGAACTTGAGTCCAACGGTTTGTTTGGTGGCAGTAGCAGATAGATACTGCTACTGTCAGAACTGCGCCACTGTGATTCTCTGTCTGAACCGTGGAACTGACGGGTTGTATTATTAATTGTACTTTTTGTATTCCTGTAGGCACACGAAGACCCGATGTACGACCTGATCCGAGAGAACAAGAGGAACGAAAAGGAGGCTCGGTACGTTTTATAAGATCTGCAAGCTGAGCTGCCAGCCTCACAAAACATCTGCAGCGCAAAACACGAGTTCAGTTTGGCTGCTTTTAGTTTGACTTGCTGCGGCGCCGTGCTGCGATGACCACGGCACGGCCCAGCTCCTCGAGTTTAGACTCGAGACTGTTCCGCTAAAAGAAGCCTCTCTAGACTAAACTGACTGCATTTGACTCAGCCAATCGGATCCCTCGGCTATTTTCACAAATGGAACGGCACGATCTCAGGTGACCTGGAAAAGTTCTGTGGGGGACTAGCTTTCTCTCTCTCTCTCTCTCTCTCTCGCTCTCTCTCTCTCGTTTGACTCGGTAGTAGCAGAGCTGGGGACTTGACTTGTCACATGACTTGGACTCGCCTGCTTTGAGACTCGCCTTACTGAAGTCTCTCTGGAGTCTCCTTGGAGACTTGAACGCCCCAATGGGATGGCAAAAAACAATATCGCCCTCAAATAATGTTATGGCTGCCGGCACCGAAGCCGATCGCAAAACAAATTGAGCCGTCCATCCCGCTTAGCGGTGCTTTACTGAACCTCATGCTTCTTAGATAACCTCAATGTCATTTAAATGTCAGCATCACTTCGTATTGATTTTGCTCACTTGTTATTAAAAGATAACACTGAAGAACTGAACTTTGCCAAATGGATTGAACCAGGCCAACTTCACGGTTCTCTGAACGCCGGACGACGAAATTAGGTGGAGCCCTTGCTGTCAATTTCTTGACGGCAACATAATTATCTGTCATCGTCATATTTAAACTTGTGACCTTGCTGTTGATGAACGTTGATTTGTTTCCAGGGTAAAAAGTTAACTTCAGCCCCTGGCACTGAGGCAGGTTTGCATCTACATTAGACTTATTCTGGATTTATTTGGCCGTTCTCTCCGGCCAAGTTCTTCTCTAATTGCTAATTAAGAACTGTTTTACGCTGATTAATTGCCCAAGTAATCGTCTTATCAATGCCCCTATTTTACCACCAGGTGTGAGCGTGATTAGCCATTACAAGCCGTTTCAAGCCGTGACATCACAAGTGGGAGTGTATCCACCCACATGTATCCTGACGACATGCGCCTGGTGCAGTCCACTGGGTAGGCTGGTAGACTCATCTAGTTATCATACGTCTGGGTGCCACAACATGCCGCACCGTGCCACAATGTCAATTTTAGTCGCAATTTTTTAAACGGCTCGTAACGGCTAATCACACTCATGCCCGGTCATCGGCACACAATGGTGTCGTGTTCTCGACGCCCGTTTTGTTCCGTCCGTCAGTCCAGGGCACAGAAACATCCCAGTCTCGTCGTGCCGTTGAGTCATTTCTGGAGGGTCTAAACGACTCCGCCGCCGTTCACGTCACAATGCGTACGTGTTTTTTTCCGACGACGTATTACTCACCGCCAGGACGCTTTAATGACGGCGCAGTTAACGCACCTGTTTTGGAAGTGTTGTTCTCCTTTTCTTTTCCGCCGTGCATTTCAGAACCGTGGCTTCAGAACCGTGGCTTCTGAAATGTTCTATTTAAGGTTCCTGCCCCGTTTCATCTCGAGAGCGCGGCCGTCTGGGCTTATTCTCCTCTAATTGGCTTGCTGCTGCTACTGCTGCTGCTGCTGTGCTGGAAAGGCTGTTCCTTTTTTATGTTGTGTTTTTTTTTTGAGTGCGTTTCCCGCGCCGCGCTGTGAAGTAGGTCATTAAGCACATTTATCCTCAATTGTGTCCAGAGACAAGGTTTCATTTTGAAGGCATCACGTAAACAACATTACAAGTAGTCCACCTGGAAAGCTGTGCTCATTTCATGACCCACCCCTGGTTGACAATGTGGAGAACAAATGCTAGTCCACGTGCGACCCCCCCCCCCCCCCAACACGTGACCTACTGAAAGAGGAGCTGTGGTTAGTTACCAGTTGCGCTCCCACCATGTCACTGCAGATGTAGAATGGTCTGCTTTCCTTCTTGCCGTCCGTCTGTGTCTCTCTGCCGAGACCCACTCGTGAATGAAAGAGATGTGCACCGCAGACAGTGCAACAATAGGATTTATACGAGCTATGATGATTTATTTTAAGTGGGAATAATTGATCTTTGTCTCATAATGAGCTTTTTCAGAAATCGCTCATGATCAGTTGGTGACTGGTCTGAACAGAAACGGCTGATAAAACTGTCGTTGGTGAATTTTAATTCTGTCAAATTTGCTTGTGGAAAGCTTCCTGTGTGAACCAAACCAGAAATATATTATGCGCCCTTTCCCTTTCAGAATGCACTGCATTGTAATGATGGTGTCACACAAACGAGCATCCGGGGAAAACTGTTTTAAAATGTCGTATTCTGTTGCCTTTTAGGGTAATGCGCGCGGTGGGGGTAATGCTTACAGAATTACAGCCAAGCACCTCGTCCTAATATTTGCCTGTGTGAATAACAATGGTATTGCCTCGACGAGCAAATGCAGAAGGAGTAAATCTACTGAAGCAGGTCGTGGTGGACGCCCCCACAAGATGTTCAAGGGTCGTCTCACGAATCAGATTGTAGATCTGCAGCTGAAGTTCGGCGATGGCATTGATGAACTTCTGGATCTGCGATGAGTTAAAGTGTAACTCAGAACTTTTTCACTCTTATTTTCCCGTCGGCTGTCGGTTGCGAAACTTCCGCGATGAAACGGCGCCCTGCCAATGTACGCCCTCTAAAAGTGCTTGTTCTGCCCCTGACAGTCTCAAGTTGTCTGACAAAAAACATTCCTTGAGCAAGATCCCCAAGTCCTTAATGACGTGTAGGCTGTCTTAAAATGCACTTCAAGCTGCTTTGGGGAACAGTGCTTGCTAAATTGCAATACAGTAGCTTAGCATTAGGTGGCGAGGCCGGTGCAGAATGCTTATGAGATACGGTGCTGGAGTTTCTAGTTCTCACTGGGCCTGACTTCTCTTTCCTCCTCCCCACCTCCCCCACCCTTCGTCTACCCTTCCTCTTCTCCCCACAGGATCCAGCAGCTCCAGCAGCTGCTGCAGGACCCCACCTCCTCCGACTCGGACAGCTCTTCGTCCTCCTCCTCCTCCTCCTCCTCCAACCGCCACAGCAAGAAGAAACAGAAGAAGAAGGAGAAGAAAAAGAAGGGAAAGGACGACAAGAAGGCGAAGAAGAAGAAGAAAGAGAAACGGCGGCGGCGGGAACACCACAAGGCCTCCTAACCCCACCCTCCTCCTCCTCGCACGCACGCACGCAAAAAAAAAAGAACAGACTTTGGTCGCCGCTCGGTTCTCCGGCGGTGTCCGCGGCAACAGGTGGATGGAGTGATGCTGATGATGATGATGATGATGGTGGCGTGGGGTACCACCCGCTCCCCTACCCCACCACAGCAGTCACGTGCACGCTCATGGGGAATAATGTGCCTCCCCCACCCGGGGTGTCTAATGTAGGCGCTTGGACTGACTGAATAATTTATGGAGGTTCAATCACGCCACTTCATTTAATTTTCATCAAGCGTTTGAGTCCCCCGACGTTCTCTCTCTCTCTTCATTGGGTCCGCCACCACGCGAGGACAAATGACCGCCTGAAGACATGTGTGTGTGTGTGTTGCATGCATGCGTGTGTGTGTGTGTGTGTGTGTGTGTCCTTCCATTAGCGTGTCAAAGGGCACTAATTGCACGGCTTCCCGGGCTGATGTCAGCGCCGCGCCGGGGCGAAACGTGAAGGATATTTCCTCGATGGGCCGCCTGGAGGATAATGCGCTGGCAGAGCGCGGCATGTCATTATCTGATTGTCATTTCATCGCGTTGGCATTTTTCTTTTTCCCTCCTCGCCGCTGGTATGAAATATGTTACCCGTAGGATTGTACAGCGCCATTGGTTTTTGGTTTTGCCTTTTATTTGTCGTTCTTTTCCTTTTTTTTTTTTTTTCTTCGCCAAACGCCAACGTTTGAGCCCACACACGCAGGAATGTTAACGGCCTTGACTGTAGTTGCATACAAACTGTCATTGAAGGGCTCTTGATACGGCTGTTTCCCCTCTAAAGGGAATGTATGTAATGTTACGTTTTTCTTTCTGTGCGCCACACTTCGTCTTATGCGCTGACGTTGGGCAAACGCCAAATAAAAGAAAAGGTGTCGCCTCACCTTGACTGAGCGGTCCAATCGCTCGCCTCGCTCCATAAAGCTTGTCACGTCTCTTGTATCCGCCCACGGAGAGTGATTCACAACGTCACCGCTTCACACTTGTAAAGGAAGTACTCGGATATAAAAACCTCCCCGTCGCCGTTCCACATGCTTAACTTTGACACAAGCGGCGGCAGTAGCTCAGGAGGTATAAGAGCAGGTTGTCTGGCAACTGGGAGGTCGCTGGTTTCGATCCCCGGGGCTCCTCCCCCTCCTCCTAGCTAAGTGTCGAGGTGTCCCCTGAGCAAGACGCCACCCTAACCCTAAGTGCTCCTGACGTGTTGGTTGTTACCTTGCATGGTTGACACACACACACACACACACACACACCCCAAGGTCAAGGTAATCTTTATTATCCTCGAGGAGCAATTTGTTGCACAGGCAGCAGAACACAAATCAGAACAGATCAAATCAGAACAAAACAGATCACACCAACAACACACAAACCGTTCACACAAAACAACACAAAACATTACATAATACTATTTAAAAGGCCAATAGCAGCCAGGGGACCAGTGTGACTTCTTCAACCTGGTGGTCGTCCATCTTAAGCAGATTGAATCTACGACCAGATGGAAGCATCCGCAACTCACTGAACGAGGGGGTGACTCAAATCGACTGGGAAGGAGACGGCGACGGCGACGGTGGTGGTGGTGGTGGTGGTGGTAGTGGATCTCCGGGCTCGTCTCTAATGAGCTGTTGTGTTCTCAAAGGGAGTCCCCGAGGAAAGGATGCATTAGCAGCATTCCCTCTTCTTAATGACCCCGATGGAGCGACAATTAACCCGAGTCCGTGGGGAGCGTGGAGCAGATTTCGACGTAGATGTGTGCGCGTGTGTGTGTGTGTGTGTGTGTGTGTGTGTGTGACAGCGGTACGAGTTCCAGGCAATTGGTGGCTTCATCAGAACAGATTCCTATTGTGATGAGAAAGCTTAATTTGGATTTGGAGTCATTCTGCCCATTGCAGCTGTGGCTTGTGTGCGTCTGTGTGTGTGTGTGTGTGTGTGTTCAGACTGGAGATAAATCTACCTTCACCAAAGCGGTCTGTTCCCCATACTCCTCCTCCTCCTCCTCTCTTATCCCACACTCATTCTCTCTCTCTCTCACACACACACACACACACACACACACACACACACACAAACACACACACCCTTTCTCTCAATAAAACCATGAATCTCCCAGATGAAGCTCTGGTCACAGAGGAAAGCTTCTGCCACGTAGGGGGAGAGAGAGAGAGAGAGAGAGAGGGAGAAAGAGAGGGAGGTGGGGTAGAGAGCGCCTGTGTCTTTATGGTGTCTTACACAACCGAGTGGGTCAGTCTCGGTGTCGGGGGGGCACGGCACCAAGACAAACACATTGTGTTCGGAACGTCGGTTTACGCCGAAGAAACTAATGACAGTGATTCAAAGACCGCGGGTTAACCCGTGATGAAAATGTCTGTCACGCTGTCAGTTGGGCTCTCTAACGATCTCACGGAGGGAGGGAGGGAGCGGGGAGGAGCTAGTGAGGGTGGGCGGGGCCTGTGCGAAGGCCCGTAGAGAGATTAATGATTGACGTGATCGAACATCCGACCTTGCGTTAGTCATCCTGTAAATAATGAAGCAGGCTATTGTGTTGAACTGTGGCGGACGTGTCCCTTAAGCTAGCTTCCCGATGCGGAAGGAGGGACATGTTGTTGTTGTCCGTGTACCGATACTGTGAACTCACGGGGTTACTTCTATATCAAGACTAATGGTCAAATAAAGTTTCGGGCGAAAACCCAGAATGACCTCACCTCCGAACTATGTCCCATGTTGACAGAACTAAAAGCAACGGGAGGTGGGGGGAGCAGGAGAGAGAGAGAGAGAGAGAGAGAGAGAGAGAGAGACGAGGCTGAAGTTTCTCTTTGGTGGAGAACCTGTGTGAAGTGTGCCCCACGTGGTCTCTGAAGTCACTCTGGACCCCCGCCGCGAGGAGGATGAGCTACGCGGGGGGTCTCGCTCGGTCACGGCCCCCGACTTGTGATTTAACAGGCCGTCAAAATCTGCAGCGTGTGTTTGTGTGTGTGTTGTGTGTGTGTGTGTGTGTGTGTGTGTGTGTGCGTGGGCGTCTTGGCTTGGCCTGGGTGGGCCCCCACAGAGTCTAGGATCGCCCCTGGTCATATGCGGGCCTGTTATCGGTTTATAGGTCTATTACACACACACACACACACACACACACACACACACACACACACGCACACACGCACACAAATGCTTTTGCCCCCATGACAGTTTTGTTGTCCATAGGCTCCCACATCCACGTGAAATATATGAAATATATTCTCAATTAAATCGCCCAAGTCAAGGAGAAATGCAGTACACCACGGCCACATTTGGGCCACATATCCACACCCAGATGTAGGTCTATATGATTTTCAGTTTATACCAACACCACCAGTTCAAACTGTGTGTGTGTGGTGGGAAGGATGTGAAGCAATCAATAAGCCATCAATTATTCAGCCCATTGTTCCTCCTCCAGCGGGTGGCGTGAGACAAAGGTCTGATTAAACCCCTTCTTAACCTCTCAACGTCATATTTTCCCTTGATTTCCCCCCCCCCCCCTCCAAGTGTTGGACATTATTTGTGTTAAACTAAATGAGTCATTGCTGCTGTACTCCCATCCACTATATGGTGCATGTTCCTCAAATGCCGGTACGCGGACCCCTAGGGGCCGCCTTGAGGGACTGCAGGCAGGGGGCGCCATGAACATGAACTAAAAAAAGAAAAGATTATTGCTTTTTGGATATTTGGTGATGAAAAGTTGTGAAATACTTTCACCTTAGGAAAAATGGTGACTGATATAATACCCCCTTAATATAATTGAGTGCACAGTGACATGTTGGGTAAATGTTTTTCCAATGAGAGCTTTCGTCACTTTAACTTTAAAGAGCTGGTATTTGAGCTGGAAAAAATATAAAATATCTTAATAGAGGGGGGGGGGGGGGGGTACATTAGGAAATAAAATAGTTTGCTAACCACTGTTCTGGTGTGGGGCCCCCACCCACCCTCACCCATGCTCTCTCTCTCTCTCTCTCTCTCTCTCTCTCTCTCTTTATACAGTAAGTATCTAAATTATACTTGTAAAGAACTAAATATATACAGGTAAGTAAGACAACTTAAAAAAAACTGGGTTACAAAAAATACATAAAATAAATACAAAAAATTACAAAAATTACAAAAAAAATACAATAAATAAAATAAATACAATAAATACATAATATTATACATAAATACAAATATAAAAAATAACAAATACATACATACAAAAAAATGTCATAACAATAAATAAACAAATAAATACAAAATAAAATAAATAAATGTTACAAAATAATAATAATAATAATACTGCTGCCAGCAGACGGCGAAAGAAAGGAGGAAGTGGAAACATCAGCAGCACTATCTCTCTCCACCCAGCAGAGGAGAGAGAGAGACATTCAGAGAGAGAGAGAGAGAGAGAGAGAGAGAGAGAGATCGGAGACCGGAGAGAGAGAGAGAGAGAGAGAGAGAGAGAGAGCGAAAACACACACACACACACACACACTCACAGTCAAACTCCCAACATCATCACATCTGCGCTATACGAGCTGGAAGAAGTCGCCGCCGCTGCTGCTGCTGCTGCACCAGGTTGGTCGCGTTGCTTGTGCGTGTGTGTGTGTGTGTGTGTGTGTGTGCGTGTGTGTTTTCCTTAGATTACAAATTGATTGTTGAATGTCTCTCTCTCTCTCTCTGATGTCTCTCTCTCTCGTCTCTCTTCAAGAACCGCAGAGGAGTGATGGATGATGCTGATGTTTTGCCCGCCGCGCTTTTAGATTGAGCAAAACAACGTGTGTTGTGTGTGTGTGTGTGTGTGTGTGTGGGTGTGTGTGCTGTGGCGTGCCGTGTGTGGGCGTAACACTCGCATGCCAATACTGTCAATCTGCTGTCTCTCTGCCTCTCTCTTGTCTGTCTCTGTCTCTCTGCTCTGTCTCTCTCTCTCTCTCTCTCTCCTCTCTCTCGCCTCTTCTCTCTCTCCTCTCGCTCTCTCTCTCTCTTTGCCTCTCCACTGCCTCTCTCTCTCTCTCTGCCTCTGTCTCTGTCTCTCCTGTCTCTCTCTCTGTCTCTGTCTCTCTCTCTCTGTCTCCCACCCTTCCTCTCTCCCACCTTCCTCCCCTGTCTAAGACGTCCTCTACTTTTTTAAAGAGAGAGAGATGAGAGAGAGAGACAGGTTATTGAACCACGCATGTCAAAGGTGTCATTATTCATGAGATTTTTTGTTGTATACATGTATTTGTTTATTTAGGCCGAAAACGCAGTAGGGGGGCCTCGCAGTACACCGACCTGAGTTTGACTGAAATAAGACTCAGTCAGAAAAGAAGAAAGAAGAAATTAACTTAGAAACGGTAACACTTGTGTAGTCATCCTCTTTCCTCTTTATTTTATTATTTTTTTAAGTGCACACTGGTGCCTACTGTTCCAAAATTGCTACGTGCAGATAGATAGACGCCACTGGTTCCTCTTCCCCTAATTAAAGAGGTGCTGGCTGGGTGGTGCAACTGCAGCGACCGCAACACACCGCACGCTGTTGGCCTCACTCACTGACTCACTCACTCAGTCGCTCACTCACTGAATCACTCACTCACTGACTCACTCACTCACTCACTCACTCCAGGAGTTTCAGGCGACACGGCATCATAATAATAATAATAGTAATGGCGACTTCAACAGGAAGACATGCAATGCAATGCAATTCAATGGAGTATGATGAGGATTTTGAACTAGCACCAAATCCATTGGCAAATCAAAGGGTGTGCCGTGGTGGTGGTGGTGGTGGTGGTGGTGTGTGTGTGTGTGTTCAAGAACCACTGCCGTGTACAAAGTTATAGGCGTGGTGTGTGTGTGTGTGTGTGCGTGTGCATGCGGCTCTAACTGTCCCTTGTTGCTGTACTAAACAAGGGGGATTGATTTTCATGACAGATAGCAGACGTCTGACTCTGTCGACCGGAGATTCAAACAGAGGTCTTTGTTGTGTGTGTGTGTGTGTGTGTGTGTGTGTGTGTGTGTGTGTGTGTGTGTGTGTGTGTGTGTGTGTGTGTGTGTGTGTGTGTGTGTGGGGGGGAATTCCTGCTATGTTATGTTATGTTATGGAACGTGCGACAAAGTGAAACCCACCGTGCTGTTTGACTGGTCTGGCTGGAACGAGGGGGGGGGGGGGGGGGTCTGGGGGTTATATGAGGCCTGTCCCTCTAAAACATGTGATACGAGTGTGGAAGCGTGTCGGCAGCGATCTTCCCGAGGTTTTATTTATCTATATACTGTTTATATAATTTTTTTTACAGGCAGCCAGCCAGCCAGCTCGCCAGCACTCGGGGACCTCTATGTCAGAGGAATGCGCTCGCTTGCTCGCTCGCTCGCCGGGGGAGAGAGGGAGAGAGATCTTGTTTTATAGGCCACAGCGAGAGAACCTCCCCGGGTTCTGCATCGCTGATGGCCACTGCCGCCTCCTCCTCCTCCTCCTCGCCCAAATAAACACAGCCGGCGTCCCCGCAGAGTCTTAAATGGCAGACGTCAACACGGCCCAGCGTGGCAACCGAAAGAGATGAGAGGCGAGGCGAGGAAAGGAAGGAAGGGAGAGGAGAGGAGTGGAGGGGAGAGGAAAGGAAAGGAAGGGAGAGAGAGGAGTGGAGGGGAAGATGATGATGATGCTGATGTTGTTGCCCGCCGCGCTTTGATTGAGCAAAACAACGTGTGTGTGTGTGTGTGTGTGTGTGTGTGTGTGTGCGTGCGTGCGTGCGTGTGTGCGTAACACTCGGCAGCAATACTGTCAATCTGGATGTCTCTCTGCCTCTCTCTCTGTCTCTCTCTGCCTGTCTCTCTATCTGTCTCTGTCTGTCTCTGTCTGTCTGTCTCTCTCTCTCTCTCTCTCTCTCTCTCTCTCTCTCTCTCTCTCTCCTCTCTGTCTCTCACTGTCTCTGTCTCTGTCTCTGTCTCTCTCTCTCTCTCTCTCTCTCTCTCTCTCTCTGTCTCTGTCTCTGTCTCTCACTGTCTCTGTCTCTGTCTCTCTCTCTCTGTCTCCCACCTTCCTCTCTCCCACCTTCCTCCCCTGTCTAAGACATCCTCTACTTTTTAAAAGAGAGAGAGAGAGAGAGACAGGTTATTGAACCACGCATGTCAAAGGTGTCATTATTCATGAGATTAGCAGATTTTTCTTTGTATACATGTATTTGTTTATTTAGGCCGAAAACGCAGTAGGGGGGCCTAGCAGTACACCGACCTGAGTTTGACTGAAATAAGACTCAGTCAGAAAAGAAGAAAGAAGAAATTAACTTAGAAACAGTAACACTTGTGTAGTCATCCTCTTTCCTCTTTATTTTATTATTTTTTTTAAGTGCACACTGGTGCCTACTGTTCCAAAATTGCTACGTGCAGATAGATAGACGCCACTGGTTCCTCTTCCCCTAATTAAAGAGGTGCTGGCTGGGTGGTGCAACTGCAGCGACCGCAACACACCGCACGCTGTTGGCCTCACTCACTGACTGACTCACTCACTCAGTCACTCACTCACTCACTGACTGACTCACTCACTCACTGACTCACTCACTCACTCACTCCAGGAGTTTCAGGCGACACGGAATAATAATAATAATAATAGTAATGGCGACTTCAACAGGAAGACATGCAATGCAATGCAATTCAATGGAGTATGATGAGGATTTTGAACGAGCACCAAATCCATTGGCAAATCAAAGGGTGTGCCGTGGTGGTGGTGGTGGTGTGTGTGTGTGTGTGTGTGTGTTCAAGAACCACTGCCGTGTACAAAGTTATAGGCGTGGTGTGTGTGTGTGTGTGCATGCGGCTCTAACTGTCCCTTGTTGCTGTACTAAACAAGGGGATTGATTTTCATGACAGATAGCAGACGTCTGACTCTGTTGACCGGAGATTCAAACAGAGTTTTTTGTGTTCTTCTGACGGGAGGAAGAGGAGGAGGAGGAGGAGGAGGAGGGTGGAGGAGGAGGAGATGAAAAACCAAAACAAAACAAAAATGGACAGACCGAGACAATATCTATCTATAACCACGGGAGGAGGACAGCCCGTAAACTTCACTTCCGCACGGGATTTATAGAACCAATTCACTTCACCGAGTTCCTACGACTCGACTTGTAAAGGGGGGGGGGCACCATTCACCGCCGTGTGTGTGTGTGTGTGTGTGTGCGTGTGTGTGTGCGTGTGTGTGGGGGGGGTAACTTAAACACCGTGGTGTCGTCGCAGTGTGGCGTTGAAGTGGTCGTTTGGTGGACAATGGAGGTGGAGAGCGAGAGAGAGAGAGAGACAGAGAGAGAGAGAGAGGGCGAGTGGGGGAGAGAAGTGCTAAAGACAAGAGTGAGAGAGTGAAAGTAAAAGATGGAAAGAAACTAAAAGAATGAGAAGATTAAGAAGGATTGTATTTTAAAAAAAAAACATAAAAACAGCCGCATGATGTTTCAATAAGAAAGTTTGAAGCACGTGCAAGAGACGAGGCATGTGTGGCACTGGGTTGGATGGGATCGGCCCAAATAGGACGTTTCTAGTTTAAACACATTGATTGATTCATTCATTGAATGAACGAACGAATGAATGAATGAATGAATGAATGACCACCGTGTCCATTAGTGTTGCAAAACGACACTAATGGACAACAAAACGCACAAACAAAAAATGGAAAACGCTGCGACGGGGTAAACAATGCTAATGATTAGACAAGCACGCCCGAATTACACAGAGTCACAACACCCAATCACTCACGCATGGCTGATAGAAGCACACGAGCACACACACACGAGCTCACACACACACACACACACACACAAACGAGCACACACACACACACGAGCACACAAGCACATGCTTTTTAAAAACACATTTTTAGATCGGCATGT
>PIJE02002568.1:7500-17500 GCA_002895965.2 Coryphaenoides rupestris
TGTGTGTATGTGCTTGGTGTGTGTGTTGTGTGTGTGTGGAGGGTGGTGTGGGTGTGGGTAGTGGTGAGTGCAGGGTGTGTGAGGTGTGTCGGCTGCTTTTGTGACTGTGGGGGGGGGTGGGGGGGGGCAGGGGGCGGGGCTAGTTGTGGCGGTGGATGCATTCGCCAGCTCAGTTTCTGGTTCCCGATGGAGGAAGGAGGAGGAGGAGGAGGAGGAGGGAGGAGGAGAGAGGGAGGGGGGGGGGGAGGGGGGGGGGGGAGGGAGGGAGGGAGGGAGGGGGAGAGGGAGGGGGGAGGAGGGGGGCGGGGGGAACCCGGGGATGGGAGAATGGGGAAGGAGACAGCTGCACATGGCTGAATAGGAGGTCCCTTTGTGTCCTGCCAACAGAAATCTGTGACCAATTATCTGTGTCTGTCTCAAGGAAAAGAAAAAAAAGGGGGGGAATTCTTCAACACTTTGGGTGGGAGAGTGACGAGGCTGAGGGTGGCGTAAGGGTGGTGGTGGGGGGGGCGGGGGGGTGGCAGCTTAGGGGGGTGAGAGGGCTTGGGGGGGGGGGCAGGGGGGGTGGGGTCCGGTGCAGTGCGGTGCGGTGGGGTTCATTATTTCCTTTTTTTTTATTGGTGCCGTACATCTCAAACAAGGCGGCGTTTACCCGATCGTCGAGAGACCAGAGACAGAGAGACCTCCGGGGGGCACGATGGTTGGTGGTGGTGGTGGTGGTTGGTGGTGGTGGTCGGTGGTGGTGGTGGTGGTGGTGGTGGAGGTGGTGGTGGTGGTGGTGGTGGTGGTGGTGGTGGTGGTGGTGGTGGTGGTGGTGGTGGGTGGTGGTGGTGGTGGTGTCGTGGTGGTGGTGGTGGTGGCGGTGGTGGTGGTGGTGTCGGTGGTGGTGGTGCACGTCGGTGGTCAGGAGCGCGTCCCGTAGCCCCGGCCGGTTGCACCTCTTCCCCCGCGTCTCTCTCTTCTCACAACACAGGAAGAAAACAATTTGTCCCGCAAATCGGCCCGAATTACTCCCGACTGCACACTGACTTCCACCCCCACAGAGAGCGTTTCCTATTGGTGTGGTTAGTAGATCTCAAGCTATGTGGAAAAGTGTGTGTGTCCTACAGAGAGAGAGAGAGAGAGCGAGAGAGAGAGAGAGAGAGAGAGAGAGAGAGAGAGGGAGGTGGGGAAAGTGGTCAAGAGGAGGGAATTCAGGGCCATTGGAGGGCTTGTACCGCCATGTGTTAGACATTAAAGCGCTAATTACAGTTTTAAAAGCTCTGTGTTTACCACAGAGGGAGGGGAAGGAGAAGAAAAAGCCTTGTTAGGTGTATTTTACTGTCTCCCCTGAAATTATTCATCCTTGACAAGCTCAATTGACATTATCATAATTACAAATGTGATTGCCGTTTAATCGCTCCGACCATTTCTTTTAAACGCCCGCGGCGGAAGTCGGCGGCCGCGTTCGCGCTCCGTCCGTCCTGACCATCAATCAGGCCCGCAGGATGCAGGTTGTCGGCCGAAAAGTGCGGGTTTCAAAAGAAAACTATTCACTTCTTAGGTGCAGAAATGTAAATACAGAGGAAGAAGAGAGAAGAAAGAGACGAGCTAATGGGCTTTGCTGTTTAAACGGTGAGAAGGTTTTGAAATGGAGCATAGAGGGGTGCAAATTCCTCGTCGATTGTTTCGCCGAAAAATAAACCGAAGAAAACCGAAGGGAAATACAGAAATAGCATCGGGAGAGGAGGAGGAGGAGGAGGAGGAGGAGGATGGGGGTCGTGGGGAATCCTCGGATAGTTGTGTCGGTGCGCAGGAAGGTGGATGAAGGTATGCGCTGAACTCTGCCCCGATGGGGGGGGCGCCTGCGTAGGTGTAGAATATCTCCGTTGACCCCGCCGCCACCTCTTCCCCCCCCCGTTCCAGGCCCACATGGTGGCCCGATAGCCACGGCTTGAGGTTGATCTTCACCTGTCAAAGCAAAAAAAGCTCTGACTAAAGACTTGCAGCTTGAGGAGAGAGGGGCGAAAGAAACCAAAACATGGGAGCAGGATGAGAGAGAGAGAGCACACACAAGAACTCACAAGAACTCACAAGAACACACAAGAACACACAAGAACACACAAGAACACACAAGAACACACAAGAACACACAAGAACTCACAAGAACACACAAGAACACACAAGCGGATGGTTTTTATACGTGCGGACTCCTCCAAGTAAGGAAAGGTTGTTCTCGGTGTACAAATAAAAAGTCCCCCCCCCACCCCCCCGATTCCCAATCAATCAATCACCTGGCCCGGTTCTTGGGGCGGCTGCCATTGTTTTTGCTTTCCCCCCCTTCCTTCTCCGGTTTTTTTTCTTCCTGAGATTTCTCTTCGCCAGTTGACAGTTGAAAGAGAGAGAGTCACATTCTTCCACCGCCAACCACCACCAACCACCAACCACCAACCACCAACCAACACCACCCCGGCCCCCCATCTCTTTATTGTAAGCATGCGTCTGTTTGAAGGACCTTTTCTCACCTTCAACACTTTCTGGGGAGAAGTAATCTCTGTCTCTCTCTCTCTCCATCTCTCTACCTCTCTCTCTCTCTCTTCTCACTTCCCCCCTCCCTCCCCCTGCCGCCCATACAACATACACACACAGTAAACCTCCCTGCCACAATGAAATGAATGTGCCGTGTATATACTGTACTGCGTATTTCAGAAATGGGGATTTCCCCCCCTCGCTCGCTCACACACACACACACAACACAGCGTCACGCCGTTGGTATCTTACAGTGGCAGTAATCCCCCCCCCCCCCCCCCCACTGAAACACCCATAGATAAATTCAAAACACACTGCGAAAGCGACGCCGCCTGAATAAATATGCAAAAATAAAAAAAAATACATTGATCTCCATTCGCCTCCCCTGTGGTCAGATATCTCCTCTCCCCTTCCTCCAGTGTCAAGGTCCTGGTGGAGAGAGAGAGATGGAAGTTAAGTTAAACATTCCCCAGTCAAGCCAAGCCCCACCTCCCCCTGTCTCCCACCCCCCCTGTCTCCCCCCCCCCCCCCCCCCTCCCCCCACGCCCTCCCCCGCCTCCCTTGGCGATCCTTTCTGAATTAAAGACAAATTTGACCCCACATCCTTTCCCCGAGAGTTCTATTTGTCTTGTAACAGGGTTAGCAAAACAAATCCCGTGGTCGAGGCCTCCGTGGGCCCCGTGGTTCAGGGGGGCTGGGGGGTTGGGGGAGGGGGGGGGGGGGGGGGACGGTGGGGGAGACTGTGGGAGGGGGGAGGGGGAGGCACAACATTCATCTCCCGGTCCTATTGTTGCGGGGAGAAAATCAAACATATGCATGGGGACCGGAGACAACAGCACAGTGGGCTTAAATGACTCACTCCCCCTGTGGCTTCTGCTCCCACTGAGAGGAGGAGGAGGAGGTGGTGGAGGAGGTGGAGTAGGTAGGGGAGGTGGGGGGAGGAGGAGAAGCAGGAGTAGGAGGTGGGGGGGGGGGAGAGTTGCAGGAGGAGGAGGAGGAGGTTGGAAGGGAGGAGGTTGAGGAGTAGGTGGGGGAGGAGAAGCAGAATGGAGAAGGAGGTGGAGGGGGGTAGAGTTGCAGGAGGAGGAGGAGGAGGAGGAGGAGGAGGAGGAGGAGAAGCAGAAGGAGAAGGAGGTGGAGGAGGAGGAGGAGGAGGGGTTGGAAGAGAAGGATAAGGTGGAGGAGGAGAAGGAGGTGGAGGAGGGGTTGGAAGAGAAGGATAAGGTGGAGGAGGAGAAGGAGGTGGAGAAGCAGAAGGAGAAGGAGGTGGACGAGGAGGAGGGGTTGGAAGAGAAGGAGGAGGTGGAGGAGGAGAAGCAGGAGGAGGAGGTGTGGTGGATGAGGAGGTGGAGTTGGAGGTGGAGCAGGAGAAGGAGGTGGAGGAGGTTGAGGAGGGGTTGGAGGAGGAGGGGGAGGAGGAGGAGAACTTCTTTTTCTTCTATGCCAGGCGAGATACAGCGGAGAAGAGGAGCTACCTGTTGCAGAAAGAGAGAGAAAGGCGTCATGCATAATACTGGTGCATTATACTGGTGCATTATACTGGTGCATTATACTGCAGTCCAGACCCCCCCCGTCCCTCAGGGGAGTCACTCTGCTGGACGCCGGCGGGCCCTCGGACAGGGGGTCAGCGGAACATCTGGTGCCTGTTGGCCCCGGACCCCGACTATTCCCCGACTATTATTGGTCCGAGATGCTGTTGGACGGCATTAACAACTCTCTTTATTTTTAAAAAGGCCGGAGGAGGATTTGTATTTTTTTCTCTCTCTCTCTCTCTCTCTCTCTCTCTCTCTCTCTCTCTCTCTCTCTCTCTCTCTCTCTCTCTCTCAGTTTTTTGGAGTTTCTTCTTGCCTGTTTTGTCCCCTTTTTTTCCCTGGGTAGGAGAAATAGTAGAAAGTGAATCCAGATGAATCCAGATGTGCTCCCGGGCTTCTTGTCCCTTTCTAAATCAGGCAGTGCGTGAATAAGAGAACAAAACGCCAAAAACAAATTAGAACAGAAGACGTCAGAACCACAGAGGGCAATAGAGGTCAGGGCAAAACTAAAGTAAAATGAAATGAAATAAAATAAAATAAACCAGAGGAAAACAAACGAAACCAAGCAGAAATTACATCAAATAACAGAAAACAGAAAGTAAACTGAACCGAACAACACCAAAATAACTAAACGAATAAACCAAAACCCAACCAAACCAACCCAAAGCATTCTAGAAGTAACTGAACTAAACTAAACTGAACTAAGACAAACCAAACTAAACCCAAACCCAACCCAAGCCGACCCAGAGCAGGCGTGGAGTGAGAGCAGAACAGAACAGCGCAGACAGACAACAACAGAGTCCTGTTCCTGCTGCTGCTGCTGCTGCTGCTGCTGCTGCTGCTGCCGCCACATGCAGCTCAGCTCAGCCCAGTGCCCTCGCGCTCACAAGGCCTTATGTAACGACAGGGAGAAACAGGTGATGTATACACGGGCAAAAAATATATAAATATATATATATAAATATATAAATATATAAATGTGTGTGTGTGGGTTTGGGCCTGGCTTCTGTTGACATTGGCCCGGCGCGTCCCTGGGGCCTGTCACCAAGAATGGAGCTCCCCGACTCTTGTCTCTCATTGGCTGGCTGTGCTGTGCTCATTCTATTGGATGGGTCCACACACACACACACACACACACACACACACGTACACAGTTCTCATTGGCTTGTGCTTATTGCATACGCCACCAAATAGGATTACATGGGTCCTGTATATTGGACGCAAATAATATGTCTTCACAGCACATATACCGTACACAAGGTCACACTTGTGATTGTGAGGAATTTTAAGGGAAAAAAAAGTGATGGAGGACAAAATTGGACCTGGAGTCTGGAAAGTTAAAACGTGAGCTCCAGTACTGAACCGGTGCTTCACTCAGAACTGCACCTTCGGTTATATATATATATATATATATATATATATATATACAGTATACTGGACAGTATATGTGCAGCATAATCACATCAACTCATCCACCGTTGCATCTTCGGTTCACGTCAAGCACGGAGACGCGCGTGACCGGCGCCCAGAGCCGCGGCGCGCCCATCAACCCTTCAGCGGCTGCAGATCCCTCCGCGCAGCCCGATGGGAAAAATATTAGAGCGCTTCGGATTGTTGGCCATGTTGTGCACGCTGCTGTGTCCGCAGACATCATCTGGTTTAATGGAGATGACTCTGATGATGGAGATGGAGATGGAGATGATGATGGTGATGAGGGGGAGGAGGAGGGGGAAGATCAGGAGGAGGAGGAGGAGGAAGATCATGATGATGATGAGGAGGAGGAGGAGGACGATTCAAGATTTAATATTCAAGATTCAAGTCGTTTAATTGACATATACAGGATGTGCAGTGAAATGTGGCGATGCCCAGCGGAACAATCAGGATCATGATGATGATGATGATGATGATGATGATGATGACGACAACAACAGCGGCAACCACGGCAACAATGACAATAATGACAACGATGACAACGACATCAACAACTACAACAAGAACGACAACGACAACAACAACATTGATGCCGATGAGGACGTGCAGTCATACCCCCACCCTCTCCCCTCCACCCATCCACCCATCCACCCTAGTCTGTCCAGACTCCTCCTCCACCACCGCCCCACCTCCGTCCCAACCGGGGGGCCCAGAACGAGTCCTCGGCCTGGAATGCAATCTGCCGGCCATCTGCAGGCCTCCGTGGCGCTTGTTTGATATTCAAACAAACACCTGTCAGAGGGCCGTGTCTCGTCTCACATGGCGCTCGGAAAAATAAGTAGAAGAAGAAGAAGAAGAAGAAGAAGAAGAAGAGAGAAAAAACACAAAACTCTTCTGCTTCTTCCTCTTTCGCTCCTCAAAACTAAAATGGAGACGAGAGGGAAACACAAGGTTTTATTCTAACCATCTGTGTGTGTGTGTGTGTGTGTGTACCTGTGTGTGTGTGTGTGTGTGTGTGTGTGTGCGCGCAGGTGGTCAGCGCCCACAACCTACCCAAGCCGCAGGGGGCGGGGTCTAAGGGCGAGGTCATCGACCCCTACGTGGTCCTGGAGCTCCACGGGGTGCCGGCCGACTGCGGCGAGCAGCGGACCCGGACCGCCGCCCAGAACCAGGACGACCCTCTCTTCGCCGGCGTCCAGCAGAGTGACTCCCCTGAGGGACGGGGGGGGTCTGGACTGCAGTATAATGCACCAGTATAATGCACCAGTATTATGCATGACGCCTTTCTCTCTCTTTCTGCAACAGGTAGCTCCTCTTCTCCGCTGTATCTCGCCTGGCATAGAAGAAAAAGAAGTTCTCCTCCTCCTCCCCCTCCTCCTCCAACCCCTCCTCAACCTCCTCCACCTCCTTCTCCTGCTCCACCTCCAACTCCACCTCCTCATCCACCACACCTCCTCCTCCTGCTTCTCCTCCTCCACCTCCTCCTTCTCTTCCAACCCCTCCTCCTCGTCCACCTCCTTCTCCTTCTGCTTCTCCTCCTCCTCCTCCTCCTCCTCCTCCTCCTCCTCCTCCTCCTCCACCTCCTCCTCCTCCTCCTCCTCCTTCTCTTCCACCCCTCCTCCTCCTCCTCCTCCTCCACCTCCTTCTCCTTCTCTCTCCTCTCCTCCCTCCTCCTCCTCCTCCTCCTCCTCCTCTCCCCCTCCCTCCTTCTCCTCTCTTCTCCTCCTCCCACCTCTCCTCCCTCCTCCTCCCCTCCTCCTCCTCCTCCCCCCCCCCCCCCCTCCTCCCTGTCTCCTCCTCCCCCACCTCCCCTACCTAGTCCACCTCCTCCACCACCTCCTCCTCCTCCTCTCAGTGGGAGCAGAAGCCACAGGGGGAGTGAGTCATTTAAGCCCACTGTGCTGTTGTCTCCGGTCCCCATGCATATGTTTGATTTTCTCCCCGCAACAATAGGACCGGGAGATGAATGTTGTGCCTCCCCCTCCCCCCAGCCCCTCTCGCACCCTACCCCCACCCCCCAGCCCCCAGCCCCCAGCCCCCACCCCCCAGCCCCCACCCCCAACCGGGGCCCACGGAGGCCTCGACCACGGGATTTGTTTTGCTAACCCTGTTACAAGACAAATAGAACTCTCGGGGAAAGGATGTGGGGTCAAATTTGTCTTTTAATTCAGAAAGGATCGCCAAGGGAGGCGGGGGGGATAGAGGAGAAGGAAGGAGGAGATATCTGACCACGGGGGAGGCGAATGGAGATCAATGGGCTTGGCTTTTGACTGGGGAATGTTTAACTTAACTTCCATCTCTCTCTCTCCACCAGGACCTGACACTGGAGGAAGGGGAGGGGAAGGGAGGGGATAGAGGAGAAGGAAGGAGGAGATATCTGACCACGGGGGAGGCGAATGGAGATCAATGTATTTTTTTGCATTTTTTGCATATTTATTCAGGCGGCGTCTCTTTCGCAGTGTGTTTGAATTTATCTGTGGGTGTTTCAGTGGGGGGGGGGGGGGTTCTCTGGATATGAGCTAAGCATAATGAGATAGCACAGAGGACGCTGTGTGTGTGTGTGTGTGTGTGTGAGCGAGCGAGGGGGGAAATCCCCATTTCTGAAATACGCAGTACAGTATATACACGCCATATTCATTCATTGTGGCAGGGAGGTTGACTGTGTGTGTATGTGTATGGGCGGGGGGGGGGGGGGGACAGGGGAGTGAGGGAAGAGAGAGAGAGGTAGAGAGATGGAGAGAGAGAGACAGAGATTACTTCTCCCCCAGAAAGTGTTGAAGGTGAGAAAGGTCCTTCAAACAGACGCATGCTTACAATAAAGAGATGGGGGGGCCGGGGGGGGGTGGTGTTGGTGTTGGTTGGTGGTTGGTGGTGGTTGGTGGTGGTTGGCGGTGGAAGAATGTGACTCTCTCTCTTTCAACTGTCAACTGGCGAAGAGAAATCTCAGGAAGAAAAAAAAACGGAGAGAAGGGGGGGAAAGCAAAAACAATGGCAGCCGCCCCAAGAACCGGGCCAGGTGATTGATTGATTGGGAATCGGGGGGGGGGGGGGGGGGGGCCTTTTTATTTGTACACCGAGAACAACCTTTCCTTTCTTCGTGTTGACGGTGTCGGAAAGCGTCACGTGAAGGAACTCCTTGGCTCCTTGTGCGTTCTTGTGAGTTCTTGTGAGTTCTTGTGAGTTCTTGTGAGTTCTTGTGTGTTCTTGTGAGTTCTTGTGTGTTCTTGTGAGTTCTTGTGAGTTCTTGTGTGTTCTTGTGAGTTCTTGTGTGTTCTTGTGAGTTCTTGTGTGTTCTTGTGTGTTCTCTCTCTCTCTCTCATCCTTCTCCATGTTTTTGGTTTCTTTCGCCCCTCTCCCCTCAAGCTGCAAGTCTTTAGTCAGAGCTTTTTTTGCTTTGACAGGTGAAGATCAACCTCAAGCCGTGGCTATCGGGCCACCATGTGGGCCTGGAACGGGGGGGGGAAGAGGTGGCGGCGGGGTCAACGGAGATATTCTACACCTACGCAGGCGCCCCCCCCATCGGGGCAGAGTTCAGCGCATACCTTCATCCACCTTCCTGCGCACCGACACAACTATCCGAGGATTCCCCACGACCCCCCCTCCTCCTCCTCCTCCTCCTCCTCCTCCTCTCCCGATGCTATTTTCTGTATTTCCTTCGGTTTTCTTCGGTTTATTTTTCGGCGAACAATCGACGAGGAATTTGCACCCCTCTATGCTCCATTTCAAAACCTTCTCACCGTTTAAACAGCAAAGCCCATTAGCTCGTCTCTCTTTTTTCCTCTCTTCTTCCTCTGTATTTACATTTCCGCACCTAAGAAGTGAATAGTTTTCTTTTGAAACCCGCACTTTCCCGGCAGACAACCTGCATCCTGCGGCCTGATTGATGGTCAGGACGGGACGGAGCGCGACGCGGCCGCCGACTTCCGCCGCGGGCGTTTAAAAGAAATGGTCGGAGCGATTAAACGGCAATCACATTTGTAATTATGATAATGTCAATTGAGCTTGTCAAGGATGAATAATTTCAGGGGAGACAGTAAAATACACCTAACAAGGCTTTTTCTTCTCCTTCCCCTCCCTCTGTGGTAAACACAGAGCTTTTAAAACTGTAATTAGCCCTTTAATGTCTAACACATGGCGGTACAAGCCCTCCAATGGCCCTGAATTCCCTCCTCTTGACCACTTTCCCCACCTCCCTCTCTCTCTCTCTCTCTCTCTCTCTCTCTCTCTCCCTCTCTCTCTCTCTCTGTAGGACACACACACTTTTCCACATAGCTTGAGATCTACTAACCACACCAATAGGAAACGCTCTCTGTGGGGGTGGAAGTCAGTGTGCAGTCGGGAGTAATTCGGGCCGATTTGCGGGACAAATTGTTTTCTTCCTGTGTTGTGAGAGAGAGAGACGCGGGGGAAGAGGTGCAACCGGCCGGGGCTACGGGACGCGCTCCTGACCCACCGACGTGCACCACCACCACCAACCACCACCACCACACCACCACCACCACCACCGCCACCACCATCACACCACCACA
>PIJE02002568.1:35000-64201 GCA_002895965.2 Coryphaenoides rupestris
GGAGAGTGTGGTGCACATGATCCTACAGAGATATCACAATAAAGTGTGTGTGTGTGTGTCTGTGTGTGTAAGTGTGTGTGTCTGTGTGTGTGTGTGTGTGTCTGTGTGTGTGTAAGTGTGTGTTTGAGTGCATGTGTGTGCTTGAGTGTATGTGTGTGTGCTTGAGTGCGTGTGTGGTTATGTGTGTGTGTAAGTGAGTGTGTGTGTGTGGGTGCTTGAGTACATATGTGTGTGCTTGAGTGCGTGTGTGTCTATGTGTGGGTGTGTGTGTGTGTGTGTGTGTGTCTGCGTGCATGTCTGTTTCTGTGCGTGCGTGCCTGCGTGTGCATGTGTGTGTGTGTGTGTGTACCTGTATGTGTGATTGAGTGTGTTTGTGTGTTTGTGTGCGTGTGTGTGTGTGTGCCTACGTGCACGTGCATCCGTGCATGTGCATGAGCGTGTGCGTGTGTGTGTGTGCACGCGCTGCGTGTGTGTGTGTGTGTGTGTGTCTCGCCGTGCATCAGTGTTTGAGCAGGGGAATTGAGCTGGGGCAGAGGATCTGTTAAAGAGTCTGGGGGTCTCTGTTCCTTCCCTCTCCGGGCTCACCCCTGTAACCCCGTCTTATTGGACACTCTGTTCCTCAGCGCCCTGATTTATTGGCGCTGGCCGGGGAGAAAAACAAGCATGCCACAGCCCGCGCTTTGATAAATGACCCAAACCGCTATCTTTATTTCAACCGAGACCCTCTGGCTCCCCCCGGCCAAGACAGTGTGTGTGTGTGTGTGTGTGTGTGTGTGTGTGTGTGAGAGAGAGAGAGAGAGAGAGAGAGAGAGAGAGAAAACAGGGAATCACTCAATATGGCTCGTGCTTTTCAGGCTGTGCAAATTGGGGTCACATACATTTGTTCACAGTCGTCGTTGTTGTTGTCGTTGTTGTTGTTGTTGTCGTCGTCGTTTTTGAATACAATGCGCTCGTGACAAAGAGAGAAATTGCGAGCGACCGACGAAACACAATGAAGGATTCATGTTCAAAATCATAAATCACCATCGCGGAGACGCGGGGATTGCGGCCGGCCAGATCGCTGGGCTTCGATTTTACATCGCCTTTAAAAAAAAAAAAAAAAGGAACATTTGAATACGATCCACATAATATAACCTTCAACTCTCTCTCTCTCGGTCTCTCTGTTCATCTGTCCCTCTGTCTCGCTCTCTGTCCCTCTCTCTGTCTCTTCTGTCTCTCTCTCTGTCTCTCTCTCTGTCCCTCTCTCTGTCTCTCTCTCTGTCTGTCTCTCTCTCTGGCGTCCATCGGGCCTCCAGCCAGAGCAGGAAACCTCCTGTCCTCTCCCTTCTCTCCGAATGGCAATTCTATGGAAAGTCATCTTCCATCACTCTTTGAACGTGCATTGAACTGTAAAACCACCCCATTGGAAACAAAATAGAAGGGCTGGCGGTGGGGTGGGGGGTGGGGGGTAGAGAGGGGGTTTTTGGGGGGGGGGGGGGGGATAAAGGAGGAGAATTATAATTCTTTGAAGGCCTTTGGTATTAACCCAAACACCAGAGCTGTCAGCAGTTCAGAGCAGGAGGTGCGCGGGGCAAAAATTCAGTGTTAATTGGCACTTTGTAAGCACTGAGACCTCCTTTTGTAGGGGAGGGGAGGGGGGGGGGGGGGGAGAGAAGTTAGAGAGAGGGAGAGAGAGAGAGAGAGAGAGAGTGATAAAGGGAGAGCGGGAGAGCGGGAGAGAGAGAGGAGGGGTCAACAGAAAGTGATAATCACAGATAGAGAGCGAGAGAGAGAGAGAGAGAGAGGGGGGGAGAGAGAAAGAGAGAGAGACGAGAGAGGGAGAAAAGCAAAGAGGAGAGAGAGGGGGGAGACTGAGAGAATGAGAGAGAACGAGAGGGCGAGCGAGAGAGAGAGAGAGAGGGGGAGAGAGAAAGCAGGGAAGAGAGAATGGAAAAGAGAGAGAGAGCAGGAAAGAGAGAGTGGGAGAGAGAGGGAGAGAGAGAGTGGGAGCGAGAGAGAGAGAGAGAGAGAGAGCGAGAGAGCTCTTGTTCTTGTAGGTTTGTTGAGGGTGTTTACGGTTCACTTCTTATCCTTTGTTAATTGGGCTCCCCCCCCCACCCCCTGCCCCCGCCCCACGCCCCCCCTCCCTCCCTCCCTCCCTCCCTCCCTCCCCCCTCCCTCCCCCCTCCCTCTCTCCCTCCCTCCCCCTACCCAGGCCCCCCCGGTGCCCAGCGGCCTGCCCGGCCTGGCTTGCAGTAGACACGCTTCAAGCAGCCCAAACAACATATCATCAATGAAGGCATTGATGATATGTTGTTTGGTTGTTTGAAACTTACACACAAACTACACATACAGTATATATATATAATTATGGATTTTTGTTGTTGTAGTGCATTCGGTATAGTGGCTGTATGTAGCATAATACAAAATTAGGATTAAAGTCATATATTTCCATTACATACATTTTTATTGCTTCTTTTGTGTATATATTTTTCATATATATTTTCAGATTTTTGTTGCATTTTTTTTATTTATTTCTATGTCTTACTTTAATGTTCAAAGTTCATTGTTGGGCACCATTTGACACAAAAGCACATTCCTTGTCTGCAAAAACTAAGGCAATAAAGTTTGATTCTGATTCTGATTCTGATTCTGAACGCGGTGTCTTGAATAATAGATTTCATGATCACCTTGAATTGAATACCCTCCCCGTGCCCCTCCCACCCTCCGTCACAACAGGATGTCAGACACCATGCGTTTCCTCTCTGGGCATCCACCTGTGTGTGTGTGTGTGTGTGTGTGTGTGTGTGTGTGTGTGTGTGTGTGTGTGTGTGTGTGTGTTTGGAGGCTTACCTCCACCAATTACAGAGCAGAGGATCAGCAGAAACAGAGAGGGAGGGAGACAAAGGAGAGAGCGAGAGAGAGAGAGAGAGAGAGAGAGAGAGAGAGAGAGAGAGAGGAGGAGGGAGGTCATGAGGGCACCCACCCACCCACCCACCCACCCATCCCCCACCTCCTCTCCCCCCCCCCACCCCCACCCACTGAGTGATGTAAATAATAATAGTGCCGCCTCTGAAAGGACACAGGTGTCAACCATTGTGCCGCTCTGAATGGGGGGGAGGAATGGGGGGAGGAATGGGGGGAGGGGGTGGAGAGAGGAAGGGGGGGGGGGGGGGTCGGGGGCCGTAGGCAGGGACACCTCAGCTACCTCTCACACCCACACACCGGGGGTTTTTTTTTTCTCTTCTCCATTGGGTTCCTTTCATGGCTTTTTCATATCGCCACGGCCCCTCCCCTCTCTTCCTCTTCTCCTTTTGTTGTCATAGTTCAGTGTTTTGTGAAAACAGCGCAAAGCTCAAAGAATTAACATTCTTCTGACAGCCAGCCCCCCTCGCACTGCGGGACCACGGCCTTGTTGTGAGACAAATAATACACAAAAGGCCTGGAGTATATATATCACATACAGTATATATATATATCACATACAGTATATATATATCACATACAGTATATATATATATCACATACAGTATATATATATCACATACAAGATATATATATATCACATACAGTATATATATATATCGTATGTCGGTGAAATGTCGCCGACTGCATTTACAGAGCAGAAGGCTGTGGATTGGGTGTCGTGTCAGTAGAGAGCACACGTTGTTTCATATGTCCTCTGTGGATTATTGTACATAGTAGTAGTATTGTATGTAGTTTTATGATGTGTATGCATTTTCTACATTCATCTGTCTATATCGATTCGATCGATATATCTATCTATCTATCTATCTATCTGTCTATCTATCTATCTGTCTATCTATCTATCTATCTATCTATCTATCTATCTATCTATCTATCTATCTGTCTATCTATCTATCTATCTATCTATCTATCTATCTATCTATCTATCTATCTATCTATCTATCTATCTATCTATCTATCTATCTATCTATCTATCTATCTATCTATCTATCTATCTATCTATCTATCTATCTATCTATCTATCTATCTATCTATCTATCTATCTATCTATATCTATCTATCTGTCCACCCATCTATCTATCTAACCTTTCTGTGGTCCTCCTACAGGTTTCTCCTGGTGCACCCAGAGCTCTCATGCACGGTGAACAACACACACTCATGACGCCAGCGGAGCACAACGCCGTCTTCAGGGTCAGGGCACCCGACCAGACCCATGGACAGCAGCTGCAGGCCCCTCTCACAGCGGCTCCCAGAGAGACAGCGTATTCCCGGCTAAAGTGGGATTACGTGTGTGTGGGGGGGGGGGGGGATGTCAGTGCGGATCACGTGATCCGATCGGATCAACGCATTGCGGTGATTGATTAATGACACCCTAATGCCAGTCAGCTGAGTGGGAGCTAACTGGTGCGTGACTTCAATAAGACCCAAACTATGTGCCCAAACATTGTTACACGTCAGTTAGATGGGTGGAGAGATAGATAGACAGATAGAGAGAGAGAGAGAGAGAGAGAGAGAGAGAGAGAGAGAGAGAGAGAGAGAGACAGAGAGACAGACAGACAGACAGACAGACAGACAGACAGACAGACAGACAGACAGACAGACAGACAGACAGACAGACAGACAGATAGAGATAGAGAGAGAGAGACATATAGACAGATAGTGAGAGAGATATAGAGATACAGAGAGACAGAGATAGATAGAGATCGATATGGATGAGATAGATGTACAGGATGGATATGGATCAGACAGTATCTCCTCTGCGTTCTTTCTGTGCGTGAGGGTCATTGGGTCCTGCGGTGTTTGGGGTGTTTAACCGTAAGCCCGGGGGTAACAACCGGGGCCGTAAATTGAGGCCCGTGACAGATAGTCGTGGCGTGCGGCGCCATTTAAACGGATGGTCGACTCCTCACGCCGACGACAGCATGACAGTTCCGGGCCGCGTCAGCGACTTTGGTGAGCACACATAAAACGGAGGCCATTTATGCAATTTAGAATTTTTTTTTTATAAGAAATACAAAAGAGAGGCGATTTCTTTTTTTCTGAAAAGAACCGTCTTTCATTTGGCCAATAAAACACACATACAGGTCGTATTTCTTTACCTCCCGGCATTGAAATGCTTGACTAATACGAGATGTGTGTGTTTCTTCGGGAGTGTCGTCCCGACCGCAATGCAGCGAGAGTCCATTTGTTCCAGGACGGCTGGCACCTCTAAAAGTTTTATGTGTTGTCAGTAAACCACAATGCCGCCGCTCCAGTCTTGGCCTTGAATATTTTGCAAGCAAATTAAAATGTTTGATCTATCGAGCGAGAGAGCGGCCTCCAAGGCTCTGGCTGGGCCGGGACGGGGAAAGTGTGTTCTCTCAACATAGTTTTTCTTTGTAGATTATTGTAGCACCTGTGTGTATGTGTGTGTGTGCGTGTGTGTGTGTGTGTTTGAGGGTGTGTGTGTGTGTGTGTGTGTGTGTGTGTGTGCATTTCACCATGTGTTCTGTGTATGTGTGTGTATTGCACCATGTGTTCTTAGTGTGTGTGTGTGTGTTTATTTCACCATGTGTTCTTAGTGTGTGTGTGTGTGTGTGTGGGGGTGTGTGTGTGTGTGTGTATATTTCACCATGTGTTCTGTGAGTGTGTTTGAGTGTGTGTATTTCATCATGTGTTTTGTGTGTGTGTGTGTGTGTGCGTGTTTGAACATGAGCATGTGTATTTTGTGTAATTAATTAATAATTCGATTTAATTGTGCATTCCCTCATGTGTTACATACGTGTGTTCTGTGTGTGTGTGTGTGTGTCTGTGTGTCGCGCACGTTTGTGCGTGTGTGTGCATGCACGCACGTCTCTTGTCTGTGTGTGTGCACGCGCGCGCGTGTGTGTGTGCATGCAGACGTTCCCCCGGCCTAGCTTGGGTTCCACACTCGCTGGAGAAGAAGAAATTCTGGGCGGGTGGGGGGATTTATTGCTCGGCATTAGGAGCGCTAATCTGTTACAGGTGCTGGTGTTCTCCCAGGCCCGGCCTGTTCCCTCGCCCAGGAGGCCCCGGCATAGTTCTGTGTGTGTGTGTGTGTGTGATAGAAGGAAAGAGAGAGAAAAAGAGAGAGAGAGAGAGAGAAAGTCAGACAGAGTGAGCGAGAGAGAGAGAGAGAGAGAGAAGGGGAAAAGGAGAAAGAGGGGGCTTGCGATTTCCTTCAGATGTCTCTCCAGAGAGAATGACTCCATCTTCTTCACCGCTCCTTGCCCTCCTCCTCCTCGGATTCCGCCAAATTGTCCCCGGAGACGCCCGCCGTCACGTCTACGCGGCGACGACGACGGCGACTTTTGTACCGCGCCAGAGAGTTAGGTCAACACAAAAAGCACACGGCATCCGCCAGCCGGTGACAATATTCAAAGGCAGGTCAACAACAAGGGGGTTGCCTAGTTTGATGTACATCATTGTCAGACGTTTATTTTGGATTTAGCCACTGGAAACGTTGAGGTCGAGGCTACGTGTGATATGTTTATGCAAGCATTGTATTATACCGCTTTCGCCTGGACTGGTGTTCTGCACTGATTGTGTGTGGTAGACGATGGTATGGCGTCGCTATGTAATATGGTGTGTGTGTGTGTGTGTGTGTGTGTTTATATATATGTAATATGTTTGTTCTCCCTGTCAGTTACGGATGAGAACAGAACATTAGTCATGGTAAGTACGTTTTAATGGAAGTTACGCACTCAACGGCTGGATTGCAGTGAGATTACACCCAAGTGTTGGTCAAAAAAACACCGGTTTCATTCACACACGTCCTACAAATGATCGCAGAACGCAAGAGTTCGTTTTTTGAAAGACGGGATTATTCTCTCCTTTGAGTTGAATTGATTTGGGGTTGAGGGGCTACAGGCAACAAAACCGCTTCAAGGCCCAACATAATGGCTTGAGTGATGGGGCGTCATTACTTTGAGACTACTGCCCCCATGTGGACATTCCTGGTACTGTATTCTGTCCAGTTTTTGGACTGTTGTTGCTATTTCCTTTCCGTTTAAAAACTAATTTTCCCACTCCATAATAACAACATGAAAGTGCTGTCAAAATTAAAATTACAACATGTAAGAAGACAGTTTCAATGAAAAGGTGATCTATTTTCAAATGATGATGACTCAAATGAGCCGTCTAACACAGAACAGAAAAGAGACTACTTATACGTAGTGGAGTAGATGTATTTGGCACAATTTCTCACACAGTACATGACAATGCACATAATGAAATACATACAAACTCCAAGCACAAACAGTATTGTGTGGCTCCCTGCCGACGGGTGTGTTTGATGCCCAATATTGTCTCCGAGCATACATACCAGGATTCAGTGTCAAGTCATTTTGGATAAACTCCTCCAACCACACGCAATGTAAACACCACAATTTGCTTAATGTCTCAGGAGCGGTCGCGAGTAAGAATAACCCCGCGACCTTGTGAGCTACATTTTTAGGCCTCGGCCTCGAATTTGTAAGTGTTACGTATGGCATAGTTGGTCACAGAGGGGAGCCAGTCCTTGACGATGGCGAGGACGGAGATGAACCAGGGGTAGTAGACCTCGGGCTGCCTCGTGGCGCCCGCGACGATGATGCTCAGCGCGGCGTCCGTGGCCGGGTACGCCGGCATGTTGACCTTTTCTGGGGTTTTTTTTAAGCTTTAGTTTGATCCTATTTTATTTTAGCGCACCATATGAACATTACCTACATCAGTCCACTGCAGGCTTGTGGAACAGCACTTTTATTTTTTAACTCGCAGTTCAAAGAATCAAAACCGACGTTTCCGACAGGCTTCACTCCAGGGTCTTTCATTGACATCGTTTTCACCGTTCTACTTTAGCAGTAAACCTCTTAGCAGCAAAAAAAAACAAAAAAAACCCCTTTCCACCCACTTGACTTTCTCCATGGCCGACTCCGTGTCGATGAGTCCCAGCGTGCAGATGGAGACGGACACGTTGCTCCGCTTCATGGCCAGCTCGTGTTGCAGCGCGCCAAAGAAGCCATTCAGCGCAAACTTGGTGGAGGAGTAGGGAGCCACGAATGGACTGGGCATCTTACCTACACAGTACAGACAGGAGAGATTTCCAACTAGAATCGATAGTACATTGGCAGTCCACCTTAAAAGGTGACATATTATGCCACCAGGTATGAGTGTGATCCGCCACTGCAAGCCGTTTCACAATGTGCCATGTGACTACTGTCTAGTGACATCACAAGTAGGAATGTCCACCTACTGTAGATGTATGATTACTACACCAGTTTACCTGTCGACACAGTCCACCGGGTAGGCTGGTAGACTGAGCTAGTAATCCTACATCTAGGTGGACATTCCCACTTGTGATGTCACTAGACGGTAGTCACATGGCACATTGTGAAACTGTGCGCGGGTATGTATATATATATATGCCTACCTAACAGAGATGAGACCACCACCAGCGACCCTTTACTCTGCTCTAGAGCAGGGAGAGCCTTCCAGGCCATCTGCACGTAACTGAAGAAATTGACCTTTGGAAAAAAAGTACCACACACACACACACACACACACACACACACACACACACACACCCACACACACACAATTTCAGAGAAATAACTGATGAATCCACTACGGACAGGAATTGGCGATGCATTTACATTTAGGGCATTTGGCACTTTTATCCAAAGCGACTTACAATGTACAAGTACATTTGTCGAAAGAGACAGCAATATATCGCTGTGGTGATATATTGCTACGTGTCGCCGATGATTGTTTGTTTGTTGTTGTTGTTGTTGTTTTGTGGTTTGCTCGTAAGATCTCCACCTCAGGATCGATGGAAAAAGTATCCCAGAAACTTTGTTGTCGACCAAGGTTAATGTCCAGAAGTGTATCTCGCTTGTATGTTGTCAGTGTTGATGTATTACGATACAAAATACAAAATCTCCGCAGAGCTACCACATCGGCGACGAGACTCGGCCGTGCCATCGGAATAAACCGGTTTATTGCAGAGTTTGTAATTGAACGTAGACAGAGCATGTGGGGACAAGCTAGCATTCTAGCGCTCCCCCGAGTGTGTGTGTGTGTGTGTGTGTGTGTGTGTGTGTGTGTGTGTGTGTGTGTGTGTGTGTGAGTGAGGATGGCTGGTTTAACCTGTGCAGCCTCTCCTAGCCCAGACCCTAACTCGGGTCAACCACACACTCCACATTAGTCTGGGTGGGTGGGGCTACAGCCTGTCATTTCATTGTACCTGCACCCTTTATAATAAGCCGGTCTTTACACCACAAACCTGCCTGTGTCCCTGGAGGAGCCCCGAAACTAACTAAGCCTGACTGATGTGGGCATTGCGGTCGGAAGCCCTGCTACAATACTCAAATGAATCCTCCTCCCCCACCGATCTAGACTCCACCGGTGGACACGAACCGACAGACCCAGTGTTACCTTCATGATCCACTTGACGTGATCCAGGTCCCCGGCCCACATGCTGAAGGGGCTGGGTCCTATGTGATTGAGAATCACGTGGTCCAGTCCCCCAAGCTGGTCCAAGGCGAAGCTCACCACTCGGTCTGGGTCCGTTTCGCCGGACATGTCGGCCTCTACGTACAGAGCCTTCTGAGCCCCCAAGCGCAGACACTCCTCGGCCACCTGCCAGCCAAGACCACACACAGGGAACGGGGGAAATGCACGGGGAACATCAGTCTTTGAACGTTTTGACACACTTGTCGCGTTGTCCGTGTCCGTGTGTGTTCGTGTGTGTGTAGGCATGCATGCGTGTATATGTAGCAAAGCAGACCATCCATTTGTGTATGCATGTATCCCTGTGTGTGTGTGTGTGTGTGTGTGTGTGTGTGTGTGTGTGTGTGTGTGTGTGTGTGTGTGTGTGTGTGTGTGTATGTATGCATGCATCCCTGTGTGTGTGTGTGTGTGTGTGTGTGTGTGTGTAGGCATGCATGCGTGTATATGTAGCAAAGCAGACCATCCATGTGTGTGTGTGTGTGTGTGTGCGTATATGTAGCAAAGCAGACCATCCATTTGTGTATGCATGCATCCCTGTGTGTGTGTGTGTGTGTGTGTATGCATCCCTGTGCGTGTGTGTGTGTATGCATGCATCCCTCTGTGTGTGTGTGTGTGTGTGTGTGTGTGTGTGTGTGTGTGTGTGTGTGTAGGCATGCATGCGTGTATATGTAGCAAAGCAGACCATCCATGTGTGTATGTGTGTGTGTGTGTGCGTATATGTAGCAAAGCAGACCATCCATTTGTGTATGCATGCATCCCTGTGTGTGTGTGTGTGTGTGTGTGTGTGCGTGCGTGCGTGTGTGTTACAATGACCTTTCGCAGTACATGCTCCCGCGTTGCAGTGATCACTATCTGGGCACCAAAGCGTGCGTAGTGATACGCGACCTGCTCTCCGATGCCCGTGCTGGCTCCCGTCACCAGAACCCGAGCCTCCTTCAGAGATTCTGAAGCACAACACAGGTTTTGTTTTATTATTTATTTCTTTATTTCTTAGCCGCGTAATGGAATGTCGGATTGCATAAGAAATCCTCCGGGGGATATGCGTGCATCATCTAGTTTACAAATGCATTTCAGTTGAGCAGGAGATTGCAGATCTCTGAGCAGCGGTATATTGCATGTTTGAGTTCTGTGACATGAAAATGCATAACCTCATAACATACGACCGCCCAGGGTTCTGCATCATCATAATAAGCCATGTGTCTATATTACCTTAATACCTTAAGCCATGTGTCTATACACTTGGTTTTAGAATTGACTTATTCAAATACATTTACATTTAGATTTAGGGCATTTGGCAGACACTTATCCAAAGCGACTTACAAAGAGTACATTTGTTGAAGGAGAGGCAGCAATATATCACTGTGGTACATGAAGATAAGAATAGAGCTGTTTTCGAGCATTCATATTTACGAGACGAATAGAACGAGTTTCATAATTGCCAAGTTGCCTGCATAAGTAGCTGGGCAGGCGTGTGATTCTAAGCGTGATACAACATCTGAGAACGAACAACAATGCTAAGTGCCATTAATAAGTGTTAAGACGTATAAACACGCAGGTTAGTGCTAGGGGGGGTTATGTAGAGTCCAGGTGAACGCTGAACAGGTGGGTCTTGAGTCTCTTGTTAAGGAGGGGGGTTATGTAGAGTCCAGGTGAACTCTGAACAGGTGGGTCTTGAGTCTCTTGTTAAGGAGGGGGGTTATGTAGAGTCCAGGTGAACTCTGAACAGGTGGGTCTTGAGTCTCTTGCGGAAGCTGGCGAGCGACTCGGCCGTCCTGACGTGAGCCGGGAGCTCATTCCACCACTGAGGAGCCAGAACCGTGAAGAGTTGGGACTTGGAAGAGCGATGTTTGGCTGTTTTTAGTGAAGGCGGTACCAGTCGTTTGGCAGAAGTTGCCGAGCGGAGCGCTCGGTCTGGGGCGTAGGGTCGGACTAATGTTTGGAGGTAGGTAGGGGCGGTTCCGTTGACAGCCATGAAAGTCAGTACCAGAGCGATTACCGGGAGCCAGTGGAGGTTGTGGAAGAGGGGGGTTACATGGGAGAATGTAGGTAGGTTGAACACGAGGCGTGCTGCTGCGTTCTGGATGCATTGTAAGGGCTTGATTGTTGAGGCTGGGAGTCCAGCCAGGAGAGAGTTGCAGTAGTCGAGACGAGTGATAACGAGCGCTTGGGGAGGGGGGGTAACAGAGAGTGCCGAAGTGGCGCAGGACCTTGTGAAGACAAGGTCAAGTTGGTTCCCGGCTCTGTGGGTGTAAGGAGAAGGAGTGAGCGCCAGACCGAATGTGGCAAAGAAGTTGATGAATTCAGGTGATTGTAACTTCTCTGGCTGGATGTTGAAGTCACCCAGAACGACAAGTGGGGTGCCATCTTCAGGAAAACAGCTGAGGAGGGCATCCATCTCATCGAAGAAGTCACCGAGAGGACCCGGTGGTCGGTAGATCACGGCAATGTTGAGCTTGATCGGAAGGGTAACAGATACAGCACGGAGTTCAAGTGCAGATCTGGTCTGGTGTTCCAGGGGAAGGGCCTGGTATGACCACTTTGGAGAGATGAGGAGTCCTGTTCCCCCACCTCGGATTGCAACAACAGCTCTGCAATAAGTGAGTTTGACCAATATCTCTGCCAACAACACCACAACAAGATTCCTTTTTAGAAAGTACCAACACTACCCCAACAAACCAACACTGTTATCCAAGTTACTTTACGATAGATACCTCTATCAACACTGCTCACAAGATTAGTTTCAAGTAAAACCAACACTGCAATAGGTTAGTTTACAATATTAGTTTAAGTAAAATACCAACACGGCTACAGTACAGGTAGTTTAAGATCAATACCTCTACCAGTCCTGCTGCAGGATTAGCTTTTAAGAAAATGGCTCTACCAGTTCATCTACAGGAATAGCTCAGAAACACAACACTGATTCTGTTTCTCCACTTACCAACCGCAGAATACTACGCAGCCTTCTTCTGCAACAGATTGTCCGGGGGGGACGGGGGACGACAGCAAGCCACGATCACTCACAAGCAAGGGGAGTCCACAGTAGTTCCCTCACACTCTGCCCCTCACCACCACCCCAACCCCCCCATGCCCATGCACCATGTGACCTTTTGATCCCTGGTCTTGTGATAGCTGTCAACGCCCAGCGAGCACACACACACACACACATAAATAAATACAGACATATCTTACTTAGCTGAGGGCATAGAATGAGTTTTTACAACCAAGCAACAGGCCTGTTGGCAAGACCACTCACATTATTATTATTGGTAGTATTTGCAATTACAGCCAAGCATTCCA
Organism: Coryphaenoides rupestris; assembly: GCA_002895965.2. NCBI lineage: Eukaryota > Metazoa > Chordata > Actinopteri > Gadiformes > Macrouridae > Coryphaenoides > Coryphaenoides rupestris. Next base: position 47,754 of record PIJE02002568.1, read on the forward strand.
TTCATTCTCAGTGAAAGAAGCTTTCTCATTTAATCCCACTATGCTTCACATTATTTCAATAAGCGTTGATTAGGCTTATGTATTATGATGTGCTTACTTCCTTATACCCGTTGAGTAATATTCTTTCCCCCATGAAAACAACCCTATACCAGAATGGTAATCCTTAGAAGATTGCACAGGCAAATCCTCTAGGATGCAATGTGTGGTTTGAGAAGGTAAGAAAATGCATTGCAATTCAGTGAAGATTACAAAACAGCAGTGAAGCAGAGCACGTGGTCCTACATCCTTAAGGCCAATTGTAGCCTACTTACCTGGGTCAAAGGTCGGTGCATTCCAATAAACAGCAATGAGTACAACACTGGTGGCTAACAAGAGCTTAATAGAAGTTCTCATCTTACACTCATACATACATCAATCCTCTGTGATTTTTTGGGTAAAGTGAGAGAAACGACCCGGGAACAGTGGCAGTCGTGAGAAAATCCAGATATTCAAGTTCAGCCTTGGAGTGTGGGCGGGGCTTCGTTTGACCGCACTTGAACCTGGGCGGAGCTTCCTTTGACAACTTGTAGGTGTAGATAAGAAGGTTAAAAAAAATGGGCCAACAAAATGACTTTCTCCCATTAACCATTTCCCTTGCTGTGTTTTAAAATAATTATTTGTTTTTTATTTTACTTTTTGTTTGTCTACTACTGTGTTTTCTACTCTGGATATTCCTCTAAAATCTGATTAGTGACACTGGAATAGATGAAATGGATATGAAACTGGATGGATTAAACATAATGACAAAATGTGTATTTGACAAAACAAACAACAACAACAGCAATATATAACTCTCGTAAATACAATGTAACACAAATGTATTATGCATTATGCATTACATTTCATTTCATTATGCAATGAAAAGGTGAGACAACAATATTAGACAATATATTTGTTTGTCTTCAGTGTTTTCAAAGTCTGTGTGTGATCAGTTCATTCTGCCATTTTGTTGACTCTTTTCCAAGCAGTGCCGTAGGCCTGTCCCTACTTCTGGTGTTAGTTCCAAAACCAGCTGACTTGAGGGGACTTCTTTCTGGGTGGATCTCTCTCTGTCTCTGTTAGAGAGGTCTTTGTACTGAAGACTTCTTTCAAGGGGTTGTAAAATGTCAACGCTCTTGTGGAGAGTGTGTGTGGACTGGGTTGGTGGCTGGTTTAAACAGCCTAACCTGGCATTGAGTCAGGCAGGCTGATGGGGGTCTGGGGCTGGGCAGGGCTGCTCACCTTGTTGCAGGATAAACCAGGATAAACCAGATATCAATCACAAACACTAAACTCAAACGCAAAACTTGCAAACTGGATTCTACACATCTGTCCTGGTTGTCGGAGGAGCCCAGGAAAGCTACTGTGTGTGTATGTGTGTGTGGTGTGTGGCAGTGACTAGCGTTTAGAGTTTGATTATTAGTGGGTTAGTATTATCCTAATTCTGCTCTTCGTGTGTTATTGGGTGTTTTACGGGAGACTCAGAGAACGGATTTGCAGAATTCTGCGTGCAGTCTCACTTTTGTAAAGTTGTCTGGCAGGTTTGAGCACAACCGAAACAAGACGGCAGATGGAATAGCAATGAAAGTTCAGTACAGGCAAGGTAAAAAAAAAAAAAGCCGGGAGATCAGATCAGTCACACAGGCAAACAAATCTGACAGGAGCCAGACAGGGAATCCAAGGTCCAGAAAACAGTCAAGCAGGGCCAAAACAGGCAGGTCAATTTGAGGGTGAATACATGGCTAGATTTTATTTTAGTCTATGATACATGGTCTGTTGTTGTTATTTGGTTAAAAAAAATAAAAAATAATCAAATAAATAAAAACAAAAAAAAGGCTAATTTGATATTTGATGAAAGAGGATTTATATTTCTCGAAAATTTCTACAAATCCATGAATTCATGATTTTCATCATTGTGGATTCATAATTATTATGTCACGATATAATAAATAACATAGTATAGAATTGTTTTGGGCTCCACATTCTAATTTTTTTTTATTGTGCAGGAGAATTTGATCACATACATTATTATTATTTAATTTAAAATGCAGACGAATCAGCCGTTCTGAAATACAGTCGACGGATCGGGCGCGGCGCGGAGAGTCAAACGCGCAAACCTTTATTCACACACCGCGACGACACGTTACAGCGTTGCCCTTCAATGTAGCGGCCGGCTAGCGTGCAGCTGAGCTCCTTCGCTGTGTTTATTAGCAGCGATTCGATATCGTTCACAGCGTCGGGTGATTTATTTGTCGTCGTGGTACAATGGCGTCCAAGATCTGGCCCGTGTTGAAGTGAGTATCACTCGTATAACAACGTACTGTGTGTCGCATTAGCCTACTAGCTAAACGACCACACATAGACACTGAATGAGGGAGCTAACCGTGCTAACATCTTTCTTTATTATTATTATTGTTGTTATTATTATTATTATTATTGTTGTTGTTGTTACTTGTTAGGTTAATCAAAGAGTGTAACAACGGGACACCCACATATTACTGTTTTTTGGTCGGAGGAGCTACTGATGATTCCCAGCATCATGTGCAATACTCTCAATATCATGTGCTGTATTATTATTAACATCATGTTACCTCTAAATATGACCTTGCAGTGTTACCTCTCATCTCCTCTCATCATCATGTGCAGTATTCTTAATGTCATGTGCAATACTTCTCAATATTATCCTTGCAATATTACCATGCTACATTACCTTTCATCATTATGTGCAATATTATTCATATTCTTTATATCATGTGCAGTACTTCCTCTCACCATTATTATTATTACCCTTTTATTACACTTCAATTATTGCCAAATTGTTTTTGCTGTTTTTGCTTGCCTATATTTGTATACTTCTCCTAGGACTTAGACTTACTGTACATTTGTAAATCTCTCTATTTCTCTATTGTTTTATTCTATTGCTATGCAACCTGGCACAAGAATTTCCTTCGGGATCAATAAAGTTCTATCTTATCTTATGGTAAACCTGTACGTCAGTCACGTGTGTGTTCATACAGCGTGGGGTACTCTTCTCTACAGCATTGGTGTTTAAAACAACAGTACACAGTGTTTGTGTTTGTGTTGTGATTGCAGGTTGGCCACCAAGGTGACTGTGGCCGGAGGAGCCCTGTACGTTGCGTATGACTCTGGGCTCCTGGGAAGCAGTGAGCAGGGCACGGAGGTGCTGGGCAAGGCCAAGTCCGCCATACCCCCCGCCGTAAACGAATGGCTCAAGTATTTTGGGATGGAGGTAGCTACACACCATCATATTTCACCTGGGAATCCAATTCACTTAATTGAGCTAAAATGTATTCGTTTTTTTAAATGTCATTTTATGTATAACAGTATTCAGCTCTGCCCATGGCAACATTCATAGGTACTGTAGTTGTAGCTGCTACTACTATGCATTATGAACAATAATGGATCCAATGTAGTAAGTAGTATCCCTGTTGACCTCTGATTTAGCATTGTGTGAAAAATAATGCTTGCCTCTCCTCACAGACTCAAGTCCCCGCATTGCCAACGATTGATTTCACCCCTCGTGAAACGTGGAACTCGGGTTAGATTTGAGCTTGATACCTTGAGATTTTAAGCTTGTGACAAAAACACTTGATGCACAAAGATGGGTTGTTCCAGTATTTGTCTGATTTGCATTCATTCTTTCCAGGAGTGCGGACAACAATTTCAACGCTTTCGGATGGGCCCACAAAAGTATGCAACTCTGCCAGCCAAGGATTCCAGTATCTAAAAGAGCTTGTCAAATGATCCAGAACAACAAACTAAAATAGCAACATATTTATTAATTATTTTATGCGTTTTGAAGTCTTGGCAATCACATTTCACTAAATCTCGCTCCAGCTGTAAATTGTATTCACATTGGGGAAGAAACATTCAAAAGGATCGAAATAATAACACCAATTTATTTGCCTATTAAACTGCCTTGGATGAAAGAAGGATTGGAATGTTTTATCATTAACTGTGTTTTGATTTGTTCTGCCCACCGTCCAACTCTTATAAAGAGAACGCTCTTTTGTATATATCCAGTCTCACAATTTTCAGTTGTAAAATAAATAATGCTCACTTTACAACCAGTTGCAGTCAGTTATTCACTGTATACACAGTATAGTGCTTGAAGTGGCTTCAGTGGAAGGCCACTTACTGCCAGAAGCAGATTAATGTTTGTTCTTTAGTGCATGTATGATGTTCAATTAAATGTTGATCGCAAGGCATTCAGATACTTGGAGAGAAAATAAATGTGCAAAAACTTTATTTATGACAGAATTTTGACACAAATTGCCTGTCAATGCTGCAACTTCAGTACAAGAGGAAAACATATCTAAAGAATGAAGACCGCACACTGCCATTTGAATATCCACTCAACATCACACCAGAGAAACAAGTTGTGGCAACATTCCCCCATTATAATCACAATTTCTTTTCTTTTTTTGGAATCGCATTCACTTGTTTAAATTAAATATACACATATTTTTTTTATTTTAAATCCAGGTTTTTAATAAACTCCAGATTATTGTAGACATTTTCACTCTTCCACAACCATGGTTGAAAGTGTTAATGTCCACAAGTTTCCTCCTAGTGACACATGCAAGTTTTGAACAGCCACATAATAGAAAAGCATGGAACCACAGTATACCTATAAATTCACTACTTGACTGAGGCATACACAGAATAGCCTGGAGGAGTGGCAGACATGTTCCTTAAACTAGGATATGATCTGTTATAATAATAATAATAATCATAATACTTGGAATAATCCCCTTCTCCTGACGAGTAAAAGCAGTATTTCAAATATGCAGACACAGGCCCAATATTTACTGCTCGTGTAGTTTGATAACTTTGCCATATATTGTGACTTTATGTCCTAACTTTACTTTATACTACATATCTGATTTGAGAAAAGCTGGTGTGAAATATTCACATACAGGTTGATCACAACAGGCAACATTACAATACATTTCAGAGATAAATTACAGATTAAATACTGTAAAATGTATGGACTAGTCTGTAACAAATAACTGTTACAAATTAACTTCATGCGTGGAAAGTGATGCATAATTTGCAGCATTGGCTCTAAGAAGCATGTTGGGCCAAACAGGTCAAGAGTACCATAACCTAAACGAATATGAACTATACACAATATATCATGAAGTGCTCCCTATGTCACCAACAATGAGACACAAACAATGACTGGGCCTGTTACATTTGAAAGTCAACTGTATACTGCATTTACAGTAAAGCATCATTGCACATGTTCTCCAATATAAACCGAGGGTTGCAAAACTTCTTACACTCAAGTCACATTTACTTTGTCAGACGATGGGAAAACCAATGGTAAAGCTAGAAAGTAAGCACATATGTTTGTTTATGCAGTGTATATATATATATATATAAATATATATTTATATATATATATATTTCAGCACGATTAGCCTGACTGAAGGCACTTAATGATATTTAAAGTTAATGAGTAAATGTAGCCAACGGTAGCTAACATGCACAACAGAAACTACTGTTCCCTGTGCTTCAACTACCGATGGCATGGATGCAGAAACCTGCCGTCGATGACCATGAGTGAGTCGGTTCGGCATCATAGACCGCGTACGCAACATATTCCTGCAACCACGTAAGCAAGCATCCAATAAACAATAGTCAGTCGTCCATGGAAGAAAGAAAGAAACATAAAAGAAAGAAAGAAAAAGAACAACAAATAAAGAAAAATATATCTGCATTTGGACAAAAACAAATTGTGTTGGTAGGGGCAATATAGCAGTTGTAGCTACATATCTTACTACTTACTGGTCCCCAAGTTTTCCAAATCTAAGTTAGCCTTTGAACATATCGCGCCAATGGCTCATTGGTGTTAGCAATGAGACAATTGCTTCAACACGTTTCGTTGCATAACTGTAAACATCTTACTACTTTGGGGTTAATGTGTTATTAAAGTATCCAAGCAAGACTGCAGGTTGTCGCTGTTGGTAACCATGGTAATGAGGTATCCACAGTCTTTCTATGACGATACAGACTTTGTTCCCCTCCGCACGACAGTCAAGCATAGCAATGCTACAGCTGTGCTGTGCATACCGAAAAAGCGTTGTATTTTTTTTTGTTTACTTTTTTTTTACAACGAGTGTGTGTGTGTGTGTGTGTGTGTGTGTGTGTGTGTGTGTGTGTGTGTGTGTGTGTATATGTTAATCCCCATGACAGCTTTAAATAAAACATAACAATGAGACAACTAAGCCGATGGGAGGGAGGGGCCAGAGAGAGAAAGGGAGATAAAGTGTCTCTCGCTCCCTAGGTGGTCTTGACGAGGTCGTAGACGTGGATGTGAAAGTCATCGTCGTACTTGATGTAGTACACGGAGGGCTTGGCGGGCACCTGGTAGATCACCAGGCCCGTTCTCTTCACACCCTTGTCAGTAACATACTCTACCTGCTTACCCACCAGGCTCTCCGTCTCCTCCCCAGGCTTCCTGTCTGCAGGCAACAGATGCTTGTTCTCTGAGAATGGGAGCAAAGCAGTGATGATGACAATGTTATTTGTGTGTTTTAGCCAGTTACCAGAGGCTTGTATCCGAAGTGTATCCAAACATCAAATTCAGATACAGGTTCATGAGCAGGCTGAGGTTTGACTTATTACTCCAGAGCACCTACATGTATAGGCCTTAAGGACCAGTAGCTATTGGGTTGGGAGTCAAACGGCCTCAGACACGACTACTATCCTGCCTCCTCGGATCCCGTTTTGAATCATGCACAGGTTAGGGGGGTTCCTTGTACAATGTACAGCATTAGCTCTCTGAGAATCTCTCTCCTATCAAATCCAAGCTAAATTGGTGTTGTAACTGAAATAGTGTGTGTGTGTGTGTGTGTGTGTGTGTGTGTGTGTGTGTGTGTGTGTGTGGTTGGTAGCTGGTTTAAGCTGCCTTGGCACCTACCTGGCCCCGAGTCTGACTGATTAGACTGGACTGGGGTTGGGTGAGGCTGCACACACTGTGGTGCATCATTGGCTCATCAATGCCATCACAGGTTAAACCAGCCATCACCACACACACACACACACACACACACACACACACACACACACACACACACACACACACACACACACACACACACACACACACACACACACACACACACACACACACACACACACGAGAGCGTTAGTGTGTCCTCGAGTGACCGAATCGAAATAAATCCGAGAGCCTTGTGAATCGCAAACGAATCAAGCGGAAAAACGTGAAATCAGTGGTGAGCGACGCCCAGCCCTGTTCATTCATCTGTGCCGACCGGGTACCTGCTTCAGGGAGGATCCTCAGGTCTCCGTCGGCGTAGTCGTCCCACAGCTGATACATATAAAGCACGGGGTCCTTCTCGTAGGTGATGTAATACCAGTTGGTCATGATGGGGGCCCGCGAAAGCACCATGCCCCGCCACTCGTTCTTCTCCCCATCCTCCTTCTCAAAGAGGTGCTCCACCGCTTTGCCGACCAGCTCCTCCGCGCCATGGGGCACCTTGATCTTGTTGTTCACTGTCAGACATCACGGAGGAGACGGAGACAGAGGACAAAGAAGAATATGAACCTTGTGTGGCCTTCAATTTCTCTGTATAGGACATGTGGGTGTATGTGTGTGTGTGTGTGACATGATGTGTACACTGCTTTCGAAAATATATTAGTGTGATTGTTGTTATTTGTCTTAGCTGTTATTTTTGTATCTCATCCGTGAATCCAAATGGTCTCAGACAGTTGACACTTTTAAAAAGCAGCTTAAAAAGACTCATCTGTCTAGCCTCTTGTGTCTGTATTTCTGTTTTTATGTTCTCCGTTTTGTTTTATTGTTTCTTACTATTGTGATGGTCTTAATTTACTCCTGTGCAGAACTTTGTGACTTAACCCAATACGTGTGTGTGTGTCATCTTGGTGAACAAACTCAAACCAAACACAGCAACAGAGCGTAGCTAGCCAATGCTCCGATGAAGGCCACTCACTCACCGACTTTTTCCGTGAGTACTTGTAGGTTCGACACCCTCTCGTCCTTGAAGAGCTCGATCCCATAGACGCAGTCAAATCCATCGTACTTGACCATGAACAGAGAGGGGTTCACGGTGAGCCGGTCCAACACGGTGCCCTTCCATTTGCTCTGGTTCCCCTTCTCGCGCCAGTTGTGCTGAATACGTAGTCCCAGAAGGCAGTTGGGGTCGGGGGTCAGTGAGTCACTCAGTTCTCCGCTGCTCCGTTTTCTTGGGAGGAGGAGAAGGCGCCGGATATGTTTACACGCATGCGTGGAGCCTCGACAACATGCAGCCATTTGCCGTTAATTATTTCCTAAATTCCGTTATATGTCCCCAACTTACTGACATGAAAAATTAAACGAGTGTCATATCCAACACAAATACATGGAAAACATAAGGAGAACCAGTCTACTTTAGTAAAATTATCAAACCAGCACCACCGTGTTTGGCGTAAATAAATATATGCAGACATTGTTAAATGCAACATAACAATGACTGCAATAACAACTCAATAACATGTATGTTAGTTATACATATGCATTACTTGTATTATTATTATTATTAGTAGTAGTAGTAGAAGTAGTAGTAGTAGTAATTATGAAATGTTAACAACCAGATATGGAAGGCTTGTGTGATTCTACATACCTGCCCCTTTTCTTGGACATGCCTCTAGAAATTCAAAGGCAACTAAAAAGACATGGAGGGAGAGGAGAAGGTAAAAGGTTCAATGATGTTTCTTATGCAATGTAATGGCTCTCTTGTTGCAATGCTTCAAACAGCACAATACAGTACAGTACAGCACAGTACAGTACATAGGTTTCCATGAACACCAGGCCTGAAGTGAGTCCTCTACGCAGCAGGAGGAGGAGAAGGAGGAGGAGCAGGAGGAGGAGGAGGAGCAGGAGCAAGAGGAGCAGCAGGAGGGACTGACAGCCCAGTCTGCCAATGGCTCAGAACTTCCTGGTGCTTCCCTTTCTTACTTAAAAACTACACTGATCTATGGAGGTCACCGACATGCGTTTTAATCCAATGTTCATTCTCGATCAGGGCACATCCTTGATCGATCGATCGATCAATCAATCAGTCAATAAATCAATCAATCAATCCAGCTTGAAAAAAAAAAAAAATCCTATCAAATCTTGTGAGAGAGCCCATGATCGTTATGCTATGTGTGTGTGTGTCTAAAAATAAATAAATACATAAATAAATAAATAAGCAGCCGTGTACCGGCTGGGCTGGACTGGACTGGGTTGGACTGGACTGGACTAGACTGGAACTGGAACTGCCGCAGCTATTGTCTTATTGCTGCTAAATAGCGTTGTTATTATTATTATAATAATAATAATTATTATTATTATTGATCCCTTAGCTGTGCCACTGAGGACGACATAATATAGACGCAATGGGTGATCTATAGGCGATGATAATAAGGGTTGATCGAGCGATCCGTTCGTTGTTCGTTCGCCTTCTACCTCAATGCAGATGTTAAAAAAAGTAGCAGCAGCGGCAGCAGCAGCAGCCACAGCCAGGCTAGCCCGACCGCCCGCTCTCTGTGTGCTTCATAATATTCATCTCGGTGGTGAAACACGGTGATTATTAGATAGACGACGGCGCGGTAAAAGCCGTCACACATGCTCTGTTGTCCGACGGGCGCGTTCGGGTTACCTTCTTTTATGCGGATTTCATAGCAAAAAATAATAAATAATGTCGGTGTTAGCAGGTCTCGCTGAGAAACGTAACGTAGCCGCCGCCGCCGCCGCCACCACCGCCAAGCCGCCGCCAAGCCGCCAACACGTCACACGTCACAGTCCCGCCCGTGCAAAACCGGAAAATGGTAGCGCTGAAGGGGGAGGGAAAACTACATTACCCAGCAGCCCCCCCCCCCAGCCACCGCCGCTCTCGCCGCCCCTACTCCACTGTAGTGTGCTGTGCTGCGCTGCGCTGCGCTGTGCTGCATGCTGGGAATTGGTGTTCCCGCGTGACACGACGTTGAGTTGAATTGTAGTACAGTCAGCTGCTGTTTTATACAGGAACCGTTTGAATGACGACCACACACTACCCAAAAGTGTTTCATTTAATTATTTTGAATGGGCAATATATATAATTTTTTTTATATAATAATAATAATTATTATATATATATAAACATTATATATATGTATATGTATATAATATATATATATTTATTCCCAGCATCATGTGCAATATTCTCAATATCATGTGCAATATTTCTTCCCAGCATCATGTGCAATATTCTTAATGTCATGTGCAATACTTCTTCTCAATATTATCCTTGCAGTATTACCATGCTACATTACCTCTCATCATGATGTGCAATATTCTTAATATTCTTTGTATCATGTGCAATACTTCTTGTTACCATTATTAGGGTGCCTTTGCAATGCAAAGCACTCTATTACTCTCCTGCATACTTCTTTATTATTTATTCTTCCGTACACATTTTCGGCACGCTACTAGTCTCACAGCGTTGCCAGCACACGCGCAAAAAATACATCAAAATGTGCGCCTTGACCGGGAATAGCGTGCTACTTATTCTTATACATACCATTCATACTTTCCGAAATATTAAACATTTTACAGAATTTTTTCCCCATTGAAATGAATGGGGGTGAATGTTCAAAATGTGGTCCAAAACCACTCATATTTAACCTCTTCCCATTAATTCATACATTCAGGTAGAAACTCCATTCAAACATTAAAACGTTCAGGACACTTGGATGAATTCACACAAGATTTCAAAATTGTCATAACATTCATACTTTTGACACAGTTTACAGTTTATTAGAAATGTAATAGATTTTTCAGCTCCTCAGACACTTTAACATGGGTGTGTATTGCGCCGGAGAGCGGGTGACGTCACGTTAGAGTGTAGAGCAGACGAAAAAAACCAAAGAAAACTGCCATCCCGCCCACAATATTAACTCCACATACGTAATCTATACATCAAAACGTAGGTAACTATGGAAACAAACGGACTTATGCTTTTGGATTTATGAGCGTCGAAGTGACAGGAGTCAAGCCACTCTGTTTCAAGCAGTATTCATATTGCCGCCATTTTCTCGCGGGGAACGTTCTACGGCGGTGACGCCATAGCCACGGCCCCTCGTCGCGCACCGAGAAGGGGCGTGGCTATGGCGGTGACGACATAGCCACGCCCCCTCGCCAAACAGAGAGACAGTGTTGTAATGTAACGAATTACAAATACTTCGTTACTGTACTTAAGTAGAATTTTCACGTATCTGTACTTTACTTCGTTATTTATATTTCTGGCAACTTTCACTTTTACTCCACTACATTTCCGAAATAAAATGTATACTTTTACTCCGATACATTTCTCCTAAGCATCTTCGTTACTCGTTACTACAAAATAAAATCATTAGAAATGTGTTAAGACCGCAGGTTTGGCGAATCACGTGCGAAACCAACCAGACGCGCAAAGCGCACGCGTACTGCTGCTGGCGCACGCGCTTTACTTCCGCTCCGCATGGCGCGGTTCACACTGGCCGCCGACATACGCGGGCGGACGTATCTCATAGAAATACATTGTATATGCACAATATCTGCATCATATTAAGTTAAATTAAGTTAAATCAAGTCATACATTTTGCATACAACCAAAACAAGATTCTAATAATAATAATAATAATAATAATAATAATTATTATTATTATTGACATTCTATATAGTTTAGATATTGTTTTAATCACACTAAAGTGTGATCATAGCATCAATATCAATCAGCACGCGTGCGCAGCAGTACGCGTGCGCTTTGCGCGTCTGGTGGGTTCAGTCCGCGCGCACGAAAGCGTCCGTCCGCGTCCGTCGGCGTCTGGTGGGTTTCGTGCGTAAGAAGTCCCGCATGTCCAGGATTTCAGTAGAATCAATGACTGATGGCACTTTTTTTGGGGGGGGGGCGTTTATGCTGTGTGTGTGCTTTGTGTATGTAATTCTTGATTTAAGATCAAGACCTAGTAATGACCTTGCTAATACAAAAGTACAGTTGTATTTTTAGGTATTGTTAGTGTGCTAATGAAACATTACTTCAAAGTACATACATGTATCTCTCTACTCCGCTCCTACACGTGTGTGTGTGTGTTATTGCTTGCTTAGCAGGCACCCTCAAAATTTCCCTGGAATTTTTGTAGTTATTATTACCCTTTTATTACACTTCAATTATTGCCAAATTGTTTTTGCTGACTGAATATCTTATCTTACCTCTATTTGTATAGTTACCCTAGGACTTACTGTAAATGTGTAAATCTGTTATATTATTTTTTTTATTATTCTAATGTTTATTTCTCTATTGTTTTATTGTATTGCTATGCAACCTGGCACAAGAATTTCCTTCGGGATCAATAAAGTTCTATCTTAACTTATCTTATCTTATATATACAGTATATATAAACAGCTGGTCTAAATCATGTCATTAAATATAAGTAACCACACTATGTATTCGATGTTTATAATAGTTTGTTTGTGTAGAAGTATGCCTGTGATACATCAAATAAGGATAGTAAATAAACAGACTGAAACTAACTATATGTAGGCTGGTACACATAATGAGTCCTTGCCAAGTTTGTACAACTATGTAATAATTACAAGCAAGTCTAATAAGCTATTTTTTTGGAACAATTACCAAAGTGGGGCTGCCTGAAAAGTTTTAGGACACATGTAGTAGGTAACTAATGTTTAAATGTCAACAATTTAAATGTCCCCTATTATACCACCAGGTGTGAGTGTAATTAGCATTGCAAGCTGTTTCACCATGTGCCATGTGACTACCGTCTAGTGACCTCACAAGTGGGAATGTCCACCTAGATGTATGCTGACTAGATCCATTTAGTCCACAGGGGAGGCTGGTCGACGGATAGAGTAATCCTACTTTTATATATATACACACATAATTAGTAAAAAAAAATACAAACGTTTGCTATGAATGAAGTGTATTTCGTTTTTTGTTCAGAAGCACTTGAGGAAACCGAATTAGATAGAAAAGAACATCACACATTTTCCATATAAAAACTACACCCAGCATTTTTTGGGGGGGTGATCAATCCATGCAAGAAACTTGGATATATCAGTATAGATGTTAGGTACATTTGGGTAGTCACATTTGTTACGGAGGTTAAATGATACAATTCCAACAGCTATTCTGTTGAACACCAGCGGTCCACCAGAATCCCCCTGAAAAAAAACAAAGAGAAAAAGCAATAATTTAACCAAAGAATCATGGAAAAATGTACTTTTGGACAGAAAGGGAGTTGACATACCTGACAAGAACCACTCTTCGTCTCGTATCCACCTGCACAGGTAATGTTGGCTGGCAGATGAACCTTAACTATATCCCATTGCTGCTGACAGATCTCCCGTCCTATAGTAGACACCTTGACCTCTCTTAGTTTGTCATGGCATTCTTTTTCTTTCTTATTGATCTTGCGTTGGGACTCTATATACAATTACTAATCTAAAACCCGAGAGTCTCCTTTATTGCACGCATATTAGAAGCTGTGTGTGTTTGGTGGCTGTTTAAGGCGCTTCACCTGGCCCGGTCAGGTGCCGAGTTAAACCGGTTAAAAGGGAATTGACAGATACCTTACCTTACAGAAAACCTTGTGTCCAACCTGCACAGATAATGTTGGCTATCGGAGACTTATTACTCGGTGTTAATTACTATGGACCTGCGCCGGCTAGAGCTGCTACAGTCCACACCTAACAGCAGACGGCTCATCGGACACAACTGCCTGTTCGCACCCCAAATTGGGGTCTTCTCCAGACTGAGCACTCGATCTCACTCAATGCTTCCCGATCGTGAGATTCCTAGCCTACTTACACGGAAGAAAAGGTGACTATATGTGAACCTTGTGTTTTGAACCGGAGCTCTTCGAGAGGCAGTTTCCACATAGAGACACAACAGTCAAAGCCACGGCACATAGCTCATCATGGCCATAGTCTAACGCAGCAATGTCTGTTCATGTTATTCCACTGCTCTCCCGAGCCACACCTTCATCTGCTCGTATGAGGCAGGCAGCCCCTCATCAAAGTGCGTGCGAGAGATTAGCATCAACCTTTTTTCAGACCTCTGGTAACCTACCGCGTAGTCAACGCGGTAATTGTTCATGCGACCGTGCCACACCCAGCCCCGCACGGTGTGTCTGCGAATGTGTCGCGTATCCCTCCTTAGAATAACGGTGCCGTGTGTAGTTTTGAAGGCTCATCAGCGGTACGAGCCACCCACTAAATTTGGACAATGTTAGTGACGCATTGCATTGGGTACCTCGTATGAGCCCTGGCGCGCCTGCAAAGTTAACACATGAGTTACGGCATACGTGGTGTCTCAACTGCCTTAAATTTGCGTTCAATTTGTGGCGTCCCTGATGCAGCCTTCAAAATCCAACAACACTTTAATCTTTGAAGCTGAAGGTTACATACTCGGACCACAGACCGGGGTGACGTGGTTGCACAGTCTATATACCAAGAAACGGTGCTGGACCAGGTGTTGAGGCTATCAGCTGATAGGCTGGCTGAGTCGATGGAGTGGGCTGGAGCTGATACACCATTCGTGGTAATTGGTTTGGCACGTGCTTTGGCTGGTGGCCTAGACTGGTATAGGGCGATTGCTGTGATGTAGGAGAACCATGTCCGCTTGCCATGAGACCGTCTGCTGTTAGGTGTGGACTGTAGCAGCTCTAGCCGGGCAGGTTACCAGCATACGATGCTGTTGTGTCCCATTGACACATGATCGGCTGCTCCTGGCTAGGGGAGACAGGAGGGGGCCCGAGTAATAGTCTGATAGCCAACATTATCTGTGCAGGTGGACACAAGGTTTCTGTAAGGTAAGGTATCTGTCAATTCCCTTTTAACAGGTTTAACTCGGGCCACCTGACTCGGGCCAGGTGAAGCTGCTTAAACAGCCACCAAACACACACATTCTACAGTACGGGTTTAGATTGTATTGTAATAGAGCCAACGCAAGATCAATAAGAAAGCAAAAGATGCAAACAATAAAAAATGCAGTGGACTCCACCGCAGACATGTTCATGTGAAGACAACACAAGAGGTATTCATGTCAACGCTCAGACGAGGCATTGAGGTCTCTGTGGTTGCTCTCAGCGCAGGCGTTTCAGAGTAGACACGCGGTTGCAAAGTGTTTTGTACAAGCATGCTGTGCAAAGGTCCCCTGACCGCTCTGTCATCTTTAAGGTGACTACGTGAGATTTACACGGAAGAAAAGGTGACCACATGTGAACCTCTGGGGTATATTAAGAGCATCTCCACGTCCTTGTGACACAGCGCTCCTCCGAGTGTCGTGTGTCACCATGATGTTGTGCTTCCACAAACTCATCTTTATTGTCCTGGCATGTTCAGCACAACAAGGTAAGGACATTTCTTAACAATGTTACAATAATAATACAAGAAATAATAAATATGACATAACACAATGCATATAACACATGCATTATTGATTGTGGAAACAGCCGCTGTAGTTACTACAGCTAGTAGTAGGAAAAGTTGTTGTAGTATAGTAGTAGGTATAGATAATAAGTATCAGCATTATGTTAAAATATTAAATGTATATATATGTGTGTGTGTGTGTGTGTGTGTGTGTGTGTGTGTGTGGTGTGTGTTGTGTGTGTGTGTGTGTGTGTGTGTGTTTTCTGTCAATGTTCTGTCTCACAAATAAGAATAACTCTTTGATTGCCTCTTGTTTTTCTTTTCAGCACTTGGAGGTGAAATTATTAACGGGAGAGAAGTCCGGGGAAATTCCTTGCAGTTCATGGCTTCAGTGCAAAACAATGGCAGACATATCTGTGGAGGATTTCTCATTAGAGAGGACCTCGTTCTGACTGCTGCCCACTGTGACGCCCAGTAGGTGAAATGATGAGATATCTTCCAGATGAATGAATGATAGTGGGTGGGGAGTATATTTGTTGGCGATGACAAATATTTGCATTTTGTGAAGTCTGAGAAATTAATGTCTGCTTTTATAATTTATTCAGGAATTTGACCGTAGTTCTTGGAACCAACGACCTCAGGAGAGTCAATGCAGGAATGAGATACAATGTTAGAAAATGCAAACACAGTGACTATAAAAACGTTACGAGTGGGAATGACATAATGATGCTCAAGGTGAGAACATATACGCTCCCTTTTTATTTGTTTGTCTGTAGATAGATTTTATACAAAATGTTGTTTGTCAATGTTAGTTTGTCCATTTTCTTGCCCCTTCCTTCATTTTAATGCTTGTTTTTTCTTTAGCTTTCAAGACCATCAAACATGAAACCAATTCCACTTCCAAATAAGAAGACCAAAGAGATCAAAGATAATACAAAATGTCTTGTAGCCGGATGGGGTTCTACTAGAAGCCACTGGGTTAGTGTAGTGT
>PIJE02002569.1:0-10000 GCA_002895965.2 Coryphaenoides rupestris
TACTCGCTCGCCCGTGGATCGAGGCGAGGCTCCGCATCCTTCGGCGGTGAGCAAAGTGAAGCGCGTGATCTCTCTCCGTTGGGCGGCGTCGCGTGTCTAAAGATGAGTGATAATATTCACGACGTGGAAAAAGGCAAAAAAAAAAAATAGGGGGAAACACCAAAGTAACGACCTCAGCGGAAAAGAATAAAAAAATAAAAAACGTCCCAAAATAATCCAGCAAGTAGAAGGAAATTATACGACATCAGCACGACTCGTCAGAACGGGGTCTCGTTAACAAAGCTATTCTCGCGTCTTTACCCCGAGAGTAACCTCGACCACATCGCCGGCTGGGCTGACACTGTGTGTGTGTGTGTGTGGGGGGGGGGGAGGCGAGAGAGAGAGAGAGATCCAGAAAACACATGCTTAGATGCGTCAGACCGCCTCGCACCACGACGCCGAGACGTCTGTGTGTGTGTGTGTGTGTGTGTGTGTGTGTGTTTGTTTTCTGAAAGCCGCTAAAAGAGTCTCAATTACCGCCGATAGCATCACGGGGGGCCCTCGAGTGGCCCCTGCGTGCGCGGTGTATAGGTCGCAGGGCCCACCCACCCACTTCCCCTCAACAACCCCCATCCGTTAAGTGGGCCTTTGACGTACGGCGGCCGGGTTAATGTGGAACGTGGGCTAATCCACCGGCCACTCAATAGCCTTAACAGTGCATGAAATCTCTCTCTCTCTCTCTCTCTCTCTCTCTCTCTGCTTGTCACAGGGCTTAGTGCGAAAACAGATCGACACGGAGCCTCCTGGAGTGTAAAAGCGCTGGTGATTGATAAGGCGGCGGGGGGGGGAGGGGGGGGGGGGCGGGGGTTCTCTGGCACAGGCTGATGCTAGCAAGATAGATGCTAGCCCTCACAGCGTGATCCTATCGCTTGTCCTCATGTGCTCCTTAACGCCGGCGCGTATCATCGCCGGCCATACGTGCATATCGGTACTAGCATGTTACAGGAGGAACGTATCGTAAGTAAGTCATGAAGTCGTAATGGTCTGTTACTATTGATGGTCTGTTACTATTGATGGTCTGTTACTATTGATCATCTGCACATACAATCGCTAATCGTGAGACAGCAGAATTGGTGTTTTTGACTGACAGGGAATTCTGATCGAGAATCGGATGTCCGAAATTCGCCTTCCACCTTGTAATACTTCCGCAGAGCTGTCCGATATCGGGGCGGTACTAGGGTATAGGAGGCGGAGTTAAAAAAAAAAAAGACCACGGGTCCTACCGAGATCTGGCGCCGGCCTCCAAGCCCCGCCCCCTCTTTCCTTCATACCCCACTAGTCTAGCCTATCGCTGAGGAGGAGGAGGGGGGGCGGGCCCACGAGGGGTTTTTCAAGATTCGGACCGGATTCGGAGAGTGACTCGTCCGAACTTCATCGATCCCCCCCCCCCCCCCCCCCGCCGTCAAACGAACAAAAAGAACCGTCGGAACAGAAGCGTCGGAAGCCACATTCCGAAGACGCATTTCGGACGAAGCAGACGTCTGTTGTCTCAAGGATGTCAGGCGAAACTACGACCGCTAGCTAGCTGCTGTGCTATCCGAGATCCTTCTCAAACTTTTTTTTTCTTTTGGCTGTTTTGTTCCGTACTTTATTTCTCGAGCCCTACTTCTACTTCTTCCTCTTCTTCTTCTTCTTCTTCATTGTTCCCTGCCGCAGGGGAGTGGCAAACCTTAGTGGTTCATCCCCGCCGGTCTCGCCTCCAACTTGGCCCGGGCATCTCGGGCGCCACGCGGAACCATCTGCTCCAAATGATGGAGAGTTGGCACATTTTTTACGCACACACACACACACACACACACAGTATACAGCGCATAGACTGAATTAAGATGAACTAAGTTAATTAATAACATGATCGGAATCTGTATTTGTTTTCACGCAGAACGCCAACCGGCAACAGATTTTCATCGCTTATGTAATTTTTGAATTTTTTTAGAATTCTTTGTCGACGCGCCACAGTGACGAGGTCGCTGCGTGGACAGACGGGCTTCAGTTCTGTTCTGTCGTCGCTCGTAAGGAAATGGGTCGACTTGCGTGGCCTCCGGTAACGCCGCTCCGCCGACGAGCTTCACACTCCTCGACACGCCGACACACACACACACACACACACACACACACACACACACACACACACACACACACCCGCCAAGCGTTAAGCCGACCGGATGAACGCGTGTGTCGGAAACAGATCGAAGGTGCGCACACACGCACACAAGTACACACACACACACACGCATACACACACAGGCATGCGCACACACATACAAGTGCGCACGCATGCACACACACACATACATACACACAGCACACACACACACACACACATACACACACCCAGGCACACACACAAATACACACAGAGATCTCTCTCTCTCTCTCTCTCTCTCTCTCAATGAGGTACAATTTAAAAACACATCGCTCACACACATCACTAACAGATAAATAATTAACAGATAAGAGAATCAAAATGGATTAAGAGAGTAAACAACAAGAGCAAGTAATCAGAGGATCAAAATATTAGGAAAAACATATAATAAATAAATAAAGACAACAGGATTAAGTTAAAAACAATGAAGTCTGTCTGCGGTTGGTACTGCAGGTGATTAAGTGTCGTTTGAAAACCAGCCCAAAGGATTCACCGCGTCTTAAAAAAAAATCCCTTTGAGCCCGCGCCCCGTCGGGAATCAAAAAGTGGAGAAGAAGTCGGGAAAGTCCAAAAGTCGAAGTGAACGTCGGAACTTCGCGACAGCTCAGCGAGCGAGCGAACGAGCGAACGTCTGTACTTCACATCTGTTATTGTGTATTATCCCGCAGATTAGGTGGGAGCAGGGTGCCGCACAGCGCACCCATCCTACCCCATCCCAGCCCGGCCCACCCGCCCCCCCGCCCGCCCGCCCGCCTTATAAATATGGATTTTGTTTTCTCAATTTTCCCTCGGACAACTTGCCAGCGCGGAGTCGCGGATTCAACAGATGTTCCCGCAATAAAAGAGACACCATCAAATATTCATCCTGGCTTTCACACACTTCCCTCCATTTAGAAGGTGTGTGTGTGTGTGCGCGTGTGTGTGCACGTGTGTATGTGTGTGTGTGTGTACATGTGTGTGTTTGTGTGTGTGTGTGTGCCTGTGTGCCTGTGTGTGTGCCTGTGTTTGTGTGTGTGTGTGTGTGTTTGTGTGTGTGTGCATTTCCTCAGGAGGAGAACCCGACTGTGACTGACTGACAGCTAATTTAAAGAATTTAAAGTCTCTCACTCTCACTCTCTCTCTTTCCCTCTCTCCCTCTGTCTGTGTGATCAGTAGGTATCAGTCTCTCTGGAGGCGGAGCCAGGCGCCTCCCCTACAACCGCATCCTAATTTAGCCCCACCCCTTGCTAGCCCCACCCCTAACATGCTACCAGCAGCATGTTAATTGAAGTGGCTGTGTGTGTGTGTGTGTGCATACATTTGTGTGTGTGTGTGTGTGTGTGCATTTGCGTCTAATTCTGTGTGCATGTGTGTGCGTGTATGTGTGTGTGGTCATGCATGTACATGTAAGTGTGTGTGTGTGTGCGTGCGGTGCGTGCGTGTGTGTGTGGATGTGTGTGTGTGTGCATGTGTGTGTGTGTGTGTGTGTGTGTGTGACTACATGTGTGTGTGTGTGGAGAGTATGTGTCTGTGTGCTGCATGGTCACACACACGCGCACACATACACACAGCAAGCACACACACACACACACACACACACACACACACACACACACACACACATAAACAAACACACAACGCATGCACCTTATACACCACATGGCACGCACCACCCACCCACACATTAATGGTGTGTGTGTGTGTGTGTGTGTGTGTGTGTGTGTGTGTGTGTGTGTGTGTGCGTGTGCGTGTGTGTGTGTGTGTGTTGTGTGTGTGTGCGTGCGCGTGTGCGTGTGTGTGTGTGTGTGTGTGCGTGTGTGTGTGATTCAGAACTGGGCCAGGTGAGGTTGCAGCCCCACCCACCCCCAGACTCTAACTGGGCCAGGTGAGGTTGCAGCCCCACCCACCCCCAGACTCTAACTGGGCCAGGTGAGGTTGCAGCCCCACCCACCCCAGACTCTAACTGGGCCAGGTGAGGTTGCAGCCCCACCCCCCCCCAGACTCTAGGCCAGACTAATTAAGCCAGCCACCAACCACACACACACTCCCACAACAGGGTGTGTGTAAATGTGATCACCAAGGGCGCGCTCCTCCACTAGTTGTGTTTTAAGTGTTTGAGGGACTGAGCGTGAGTAGGCAGTCCTGTCCTGTGATGTGGGCGTAGTTTTCCCCTGGGAACAGCACGGCTGTCGGGCGGGGGGGGGTATCCTTATCCATTCCCATGAGACTCCAGCAGTGTAGAATTAAAACCATTCCATTCCTCAGGCTTCACGTTAACTCTTAACTGGAGACTGCTGAGTTCCTACTTGGTTTAGTGATACCACCAGGTTGCTGAATATACAATCCGCTGCTAAATTGTCACGTGACTGAGATTGCCCTGGTGACACAGTGACATCACATGTGGGAGTGTCCACCTTGATGTATGCTGACGAGATCAGTTCACCAGTCGGTACAGTCCACTGGGTAGGCTGGTAGACTGATTTAGTCGTCATACATTTGAGTCACATGACAAGTTTGAAACAGCTTGCAATGGCTAATCATGCTCACACCTGGTGGTATCATAGGACCCCTATGCAGCCAAGACTAAGGTACGCATGCTACATAGATCTCTCTTCCATCAAACATCACCTTATTTTTATTATTCTGTTGATCTCTCTATTGTTGTATTGTACTGTATTGCTATGCAACCTCTGGCACAAGGATTTTCTTCGGGATTAGTAAAGTTCTATCTAATCTTATCTTGAGTTGGTCTGTTCTGGTCACGGGAGCAGGAGATAAAGAAAGAGGAGAAGGAACAATAAAATAATATTTTTTTCTCCATCCGTCTTGCGTCGCCTTTCTATATTTCCCTCTGTCTTCTTTCTTTTTTATTGTCTTTATTTTATTTTCTACATTTCCCAGTGAGGCATCTCAAAAAAAAAGTACAGGACAGTGATAAGAATGATGGTAAAAAATATACAAGAGGAACTATCGACACGGAGAGTATGAGTAGTGGGGATGTAAACAGAATGTAAGCATTCTTGACAATTGAGGCATGATTAACAACATGATTAAACCTGACTGAGGTAGAGTATTGACTCTCTCTCTCTCTCCTCTCTCTCTCTCTCTCTCTCTTCTCCCTCTCCTCCTCTCCCTCTCCTCCCCCTCTCTCCCTCTTCTCCCTCTCCTCTCTCCCTCTCCTCCTCTCTCCTCTCTCCCCTCTCCCTCTCTCCTCTCTCCTCCTCTCCCTCCCTCTCTCCCTCTCTCCCTCCTCTCTCCTCCCCCCTCTCTCCTCTCTCCTCCTCCCTCCCCCCCTCCACCCTCCTTCTTCACCCTCTCCCCTTCACCTCCTCTCTCTACCGCCCCCCCTCCAGATCGTGGAGAACTGCATCTGCACCCTGAGGAACCTGTCCTACCGGCTGGAGCTGGAGATGCCCCCGTCCCGCCTGCTGGGTGGCCAGGAGGTGGACGGCCTGCTGGGCAGCGAGTCGCCCGGCAAGGAGGCGGACTCCGGCTGCTGGGGACGCAAGAAGAAGAGGAAGAGGCGGAGCCTGCAGGAGGACACGGTAAGGAGGGCGCCCCCTGCTGATCCGGAGGGGACCTGGGGGGAGTGGAAGGAGGCCGATTGTTATGTAGTGATTGTCTGTTATGTGTTGTGATTGACTATTTGTATATTATATAATCTTTTGGTACACACACACACACGCCTCCCTAACTGCTCCTGACGTGTTGGTTGTTACCTTGCATGGTTGGCACCGCCGTCGGTGTATGAAATGTGAGGCAATACTGTGAAGAGCTTTGGATAAAAGTGCTATATAAATGCAATCCAGTTCCCATTTACCAATCTATTAATCATTTGTTCATGTACTGGGGGTTAATGTATGTGTGTGTGTTCTGTGTGGTCAGTGGGATGGCGTGGGGCCCATCCCTGGCTTCTCCAAGGCACCCCAGGGTGCCGAGATGCTGTGGCACCCTGCGGTGGTGAAGCCCTACCTCACCCTGCTGGCGGAGAGCTCCAACCCCGCCACCCTGGAGGGCGCCGCTGGTTCCCTGCAGAACCTCTCCGCCGGGAACTGGAAGGTACGGGAGACCCGCCGCTCTACGATCTAACTGCTCTCCAGCTTGTCTTCATTAGTGTTGTTCTTACAGCCGTACACCACATGTGTATATACAGTGTTTATAAGATATATAGAGAGTGTGCATATAGAATGTACACCAAATCTGCCGTTTCCAGGAACGGTTTACAGATCTTTTTGATTAATTTTTTGCTGTGTGGTTGCGGTGTGTGTGTCTGTCTCTGCCTGTTTGTGTGTGTGTGTGTCTCTCTGTGTGTGTGTCTCTGCGCTGTGTGTGTGTGTGTGTGTTCTGCTGTGTGTCTGTCTGTGTGTCTGTGTGTCTGCCTGTGTGTGTGTGTGTCTGTGCTGTGTGTGTCTGTGCTGTGTGTGTTGCTGTGTGTGTGTCTGTCTGTGTGTGTGTGTGTGTGTGTGTGTGTGTGTGTCTGTGTCTGTGTGTGTATGTGTGTCTGTCTGTGTGTGTGTGTGTCTGTGTGTGTGTGTGTGTGTGTGTCTGTGTGTGTGTGTGTGTGTGTGTGTGTGTGTGTGTGTGTGTGTGTGTGTGTGTGTGTGTGTGTGTGTGTGTGTTGTGTGTGTGTGTGTGTGTGTGTGTGTGCCTGTGTGTGTCTGCCTGTGTGTGTGTGTCTGCCTGTGTGTGTGTGTGTGTCTGCCTGTGTGTGTGTCTGCCTGTGTGTGTGTGTGTCTGCCTGTGTGTGTGTGTGTGTGTGTGTGTGTGTGTGTGTCTGTGTGTGTGTGTGTGTGTCTGTGTGTGTGTGTGTGTGTGTGTGTGTGTGTGTGTGTGTCTGTGTGTGTGTGTGTGTGTGTGTGTGTGTGTGTCTCTCTGTGTGTGTGTGTGTCTCTGTGTGTGTGTCTCTGTGTGTGTGTGTGTGTGTGCTGTGTGTGTGTGTGTGTGTGTGTGTGTGTGTGTGTGTGTGTGTGTGTGTGTGTGTGTGTGTGTGTGTGTGTGTGTGTGTGTGTGTGTGTGTGTGTGTGTGTGTGTGTGTGTGTGTGTGTGTGTGTGTGTGCGTGTGTGTGTGTGTGTAGGTCCCATCCTGGTGGAGCTGCTGAGGATCGACAACGATCGAGTGGTGTGCTCCGTGGCGACCGCCCTGCGCAACATGGCGCTGGACGTCCGCAACAAGGAGCTCATCGGTGGGGAGCCCCGACTACACCACCTAACTACACCCACCCCACTGCAGCACCCAACTATACATAGTATTATATATAATATTATCTTATACCGTCCAACTGCACCACCCAAGTGCACCACCCGACTACACCACCCACTATACCATCAAACTACCACCCTGACTACACCACCCCCCAACTGCACCACCCCAACTGCACCAGCCAACTGCACTACCCACTATACCATCCCAACTACACCACCCGACGACACCACCCAAATGTAGAACCCTGATGACACCACCCCAAATGCACCACCCAACTATACCATCCAGCTGCAACATCCAAGTCTGGCGGTCGGATCCATAAGACTGGAGACTAATCCCAGATGGGACTGGTCTGATTGATTCACTGAGTGCCAGGAAGTTTGTGGTCGTTATCTTATACCGTCCAACTGCACCACCCAAGTGCACCACCCGACTACACCACCCACTATACCATCAAACTACCACCCTGACTACACCACCCCCCAACTGCACCACCCAACTACACCATCCAACTCTGCCAGGATGTAGGGGGCCAGCCTAGTCTGGCGGTCGGATGCCATAAGACTGGAGACTAATCCCAGATGGGACTGGTCTCAGATTGATTCACTGAGTCAGCATCTACTAAGTAAATAAATAAATAGTAGTGGTATACAGATCTACACTACTACTACTACTACTATAGTATCCTAGCGTCTATTGTGATGCACCTTGTGTGGTCTATTTGGGTTCTGGAACATGTGTGTCAATAGTAGAAGCTATCCTAACTATATATGCTGGGTTGTAAACAAACCCTCCCAAAAAAAATACTATTGTCCATTGTGCAAATACGTCAAAACAACAGAAACATGTTTCCAGTTACAGTATGAAACAAAGAGAGCACTATTGGATATAACCTGTTTAACTGGTTCCAGCTAGTGCCTCACTTGAGGGGGGAAAAATGTAAAAAACTAACGGAGCGAGTTTTTTATGTGTGAGTCGCGTAGAATTAATGAGAAGTCTGAGCTATGGCCTGTAGGCAGAGCAAGGTGTGTGTGTGTACGTATGTGTGTGTTGCACACACACACACACACATACACACACACACACACACACACATATGCACACATGCACAAACACATGCGCACACGCACATATACATGTACACACACACACGCGACTAGGAGAGAGAGCAGGTTTTATCCAATGTCAGCGTATGCAGCGTATGTCATAAAACACCACCCTGGAATCAGAATAAAAGCATAATTATTGGGAGCACACATTATGGTTCTGGTCACCCGGGGCTCCTGTCTCTCCCCTGATGCATTATGTAACAGAAAGCATTAGTAGTAAGTGTCTGTCCGCCCCCTCTGGTGTCTGCATCCACCCAACGCCTGCGGTACCTGCTGACTACACCTTCTAATGTATCTAGTGGCTAACAGGACTTTACCTTTAAAGGGGATATAATAGGGGACCTTTAATTGGTTGTTGAATACTTATCACCTTATCTTTTAGATGTTGGTAATGCACTCAAAATGGTACTTCTGCTCTTATCCCAGATATTATGCAGGCAACCTAGCAATTATGAAACTCATTCTATTGACCTCATAACTATGAATGCTTGAATCCTGTTCTATTCTTATCTTTATGTACCACAGTGATATATTGCTGTCTCTCCTTCAACAACACTTACGTGTGGGGTCCTGGTTCTTGGCAATGGATTAACATCCCCTCTCTCCTCCTCCCCCTCTCTTCCTCTCTCTCCTCCTCCTCCCCCCTCTCCCCCTTCTTCTCCCCTCCTCTCTCCTCCTCCCTCTCTCTCCTCCTCCTCCTCCTCCTCCTACAGTCCATGCTCGGCAGCAGCGTCTGGTCCTCCAGTCTTCCCTTCAGCCCCTCCATCTGGTCCACCAGCGCGACCGAGACGGTGGCGGCCGTGTGCTGCGCGCTGCACGAGGTGAGCAGCAGGAACATGGAGAACGCCCGGGCCCACACACACGAGCACAGAAGCTGTCAACACTACACAACAGACCCACAGATGGCCACACACACACACACACACACACACGCACACACACACACACACACGACACACACACACACATACACACACGCACACACACACACACACACACACACACACACACACACACACACACACACACACACACACACACACACACACACACACACACACACACACACACACACGCACACACACAATCGCACCCACACACACACACACACACACAGTCGCACACAGACCGTGGATAATAATAACGTCATCGTCATAATTCATAATAACAATTCAGATTTTATTTGGATAGCTCTTAATCACAGTTATAGTCTCAGACGGCTTCGCGGGCCACATTTTAGGGCATAATTATCCTCGCTTTTATAATGGCACCTTTCTAAAGGAGCGTTAGCGTGAACATAACGGGCCGATATTAAACAATCCACAAC
Organism: Coryphaenoides rupestris; assembly: GCA_002895965.2. Lineage (NCBI taxonomy): Eukaryota > Metazoa > Chordata > Actinopteri > Gadiformes > Macrouridae > Coryphaenoides > Coryphaenoides rupestris. The sequence goes on from PIJE02002569.1 coordinate 9,801, forward strand.
TCCGCACGGCACTGAAACATAACAGTCAAAGACTCATTGTATTATACATATATATTTAAAGACATAAAGACGATAATAAAAGAGTTAAAAAAAAAGCTAAGTGACATAAATGACGGCTAATCTGACTACAGCAGAATACAGCAGCAGCAGCAGCAGCAGCACACAGCAGCGCTCCTAACGAACGTTGACTTGGATACGCA
>PIJE02002569.1:15000-24133 GCA_002895965.2 Coryphaenoides rupestris
TTCAGCATGTAAAGCGATGTGTTGTGTGGGTATATATATATATACACAGTATACTGTATATATATATATACTGTATATTCTGTATATATATATATACTGTGTATATACTGTGTATATATATATATAAACGCTGGCAGGCCTAAAGACTCCCTGCTGTGTCCTGAACGCCGGCTGGATCAGTGTAAATATGAGTGTTGTTGAGTGAGTTGGTAACAAGCCGGGGAGACGCTGGGCTCTGACTGACTGTGTCTGCCTCACCTCCGTCACGCTGCCTCCTGGCACGGAGCGCCGCTGATGAAACCATTAATTCTGTAAACACAAATTGCACTGAACTTTTCAAGTCCCAGACAAAGTGCGACAGCGGAGCGCCGACGAACGATTTGTCTCAATGAATTCATTTGTTTCCCATTAGTCAGCGGTTGGATTTTATTTTGTACTTTATATATATTTATTTTGTGTGTGTGTGTGTGGGGGTGAGATGTCACCCCAGCGATCGCTCGCTGTACGTCCTGACGGTGTCTTAATCAGTGTTTTGAACAGCGAGATGTCAGTCGCTGTGAACGGCGTCTAAAAAGGGAATATTCTCCCGCTAATCGGTCTATTTGGAAGACTGTGAGACCGGCTGTGAATCAATCACTTCCGCACGGCGTCAAAAAACGCAAATTAGCATTCGTCAAACTGATGAACGCTAATTGACGAGTTTACCCGATAGCACCGCAGTACTTCACGTCTCACGATCACGTAAAACACGTTTTAGAACGGGAATAAAACGACTGAAATATACAGTCGGAGAAAAAAACCCCGGATATTATTTCATTATAATTAACGTCGTGGACGAGAAACGTGATTGTAATTATGCATCACATTCGGGCTTTCGGTTGAAAGGCGACTTCATTTTTTTTTTGCCGCCCATTTCCACCCAAAAAGCCACTTTGCGTTCAAGACCCTCGGCTTAAGTATCGCCTCCATTTGTGTAATGAATTGCCAGACCCGAAGAAACGCTCCCCGCGCGGCGCCTGAACGGAGGCCGATGCTAATGCCTTCATGTCTCCGCTTATCAGAAAAGTTCCCCCCAACCCCCCCCCCCCCCCCCCGAGGATTATTGTAATCCCCCCCCGGCCAGTTTGGCCACAATAGTTTGATTAAATAAGCCAACATATTGTGGCGGAAACGTGTTTTTTGTTCCGTAATGACCGAGTGTGCCGAGGATATGGACGAACGCGGAAAATGAAAAGAGGCGGATTTATAGCTTAGCTCAGGTCCGCTAGCATCCTGACTGACTGGCGGCGGCGGCACCAGAACGGTGTCCACGGCATATTATTAAAGAGTCATTAAGATTTGTGGCACAAAAAAGAGGGAATAAAATAGGTTTTTTGCTCAAATGAATAATTTGAGCAATTTCCTAATTCACACACTTGTTTTGTGAGCACATGAAAGCGTCTGTGGTGTATTTCTGCTGGATTTTCATAGTAAGAGTTAAATCCATTGATGATTCACCACAACTCTGCAACAATAAATTCATAAAACAGAAGCAGACTCTGTAATATTCCCCAATGAACTCGTGCAAGGGCAAGGGGGGAAAAAGAAAATCTGATTTGTACAATAAGAATATTAAAATCCTGCCAATTATTTAGCATCATTGTCTTACACGGATCTTTGTTTTCATTGATAGCGTCGTCAGGAGATAAATACGATATTTCCATTAAGCGGACACAACAATCAGTCTATTCCAGTCCGGACGTCCGTCCTTGGGAATTTGTAAGATCTGAGCAGAGCTTGTCGGCAACACGAGTGAACGGATGTTCCGGATGCTCAGGTTTCAAGACGAGGACACGACTTCTCCTTAGGCGCGGTCTAAACTACCCGTCTTAACTAACTCACTTGCTGAGTTGCAGGTTGCCGCCGAAAGCTCTTTCAAATCCAGCTCCGGTGGTGTCTTCGTGCTGCGGTTGGTGTCGAGGTTTAGACTCCACAGTGCACACAGGTGGGGAGAAGGTCGTCTTCAGGGTTTTTCCTGCCTGAAAATCCTCAACCTAACCAAGTAGTAGTGTTCCTTAAACCTAACCAGGTAGCTGTCTTGCCTCACATTCATCCATGTCATACACCGACGGTGGTGTCTTGCTCAGGGACACCTCCACACTTAGCTAGGAGGAGCAGGTAGGGTTAGGTGGTGTCTTGCTCAGGGACACCTCCACACTTAGCTAGGAGGAGCAGGTAGGGTTAGGTGGTGTCTTGCTCAGGGACACCTCCACACTTAGCTAGGAGGAGCAGGTAGGGTTAGGTGGTGTCTTGCTCAGGGACACCTCCACACTTAGCTAGGAGGAGCAGGTAGGGTTAGGTGGTGTCTTGCTCAGGGACACCTCCACACTTAGCTAGGAGGAGCAGGTAGGGTTAGGTGGTGTCTTGCTCAGGGACACCTCCACACTTAGCTAGGAGGAGCAGGTAGGGTTAGGTGGTGTCTTGCTCAGGGACACCTCCACACTTAGCTAGGAGGGGGGAGGAGCCCGGGGATCGAACCAGCAACCTTCCTGTTGCCAGACAACCGCTCTTATACCTCCTGAGCTACTGCCGCACCCGAGGTATGTTGCCTCAACCTCACCAGTCGCTTCTATTCAAAGTCGGGTCGAGTCTTTAGCGAGGTGAACGTTTAGACTCCGTTGTTTCTGCTGCTGTTGCTTCATGTTTAATGCGGCCGTCATCTTTAACCAACACACACACACACACACACACACACACACAGAGACAAAGACGAAACACAAACGGTTGGCTGTGAGCTACGTCGCTCCGCTCTCTTGTATCGAGTTTCCAGTCTCTCTCGGCGCGGCGGGGTAATCTTCCGACGGATTTATTGACAACGTAATGGCGGCTGGCGGTCGGCCCGCGTCATCTGTTTTGATTCTTGTTGCCGTCGCGCCTTAATGAGGCCGCTCACGGAGCGAGGCGGCGCATTAAGTATCGCGTGACTTTCACTCCGTCATCCGAGCGTGTCACCGAGCGGAGACTCACGCCTTCATCACCGCGGCAACACACACACACACACACACACACACACACGGGCACACTGTAAATAATATTTTTGTGATGAAGCTCTTCCGGATGATAGATCGCATTATCATAGGATGCATTATCCCTCTTCCGATCAATATTCACTTCGGTATTAAAAACACAATCGAATGGCATATACTCTACTGTACTGTATATATATATATATATATATATATATATATAGTTTACACTGACACCGGCTTCATGAGCAAACACAAATGAAAATAATCGTGATGCGCCAACGACGCCGCGCTCACAACACAACTTGCACTTTAGTCCCGCCGCAGCAGGTTCCCTTGGTAACGGACGCAAACAAAACACACGCGTGCCTTCTCCTCACACAGGTGGGGTGGTGTGGTGGTGGTGTCGTGGTGGGGTGGTGGGAGTGCGGTGGGGGCAGCATCTGCGTTCCGGCGCTCCGGCGTTCCGGTGGGAAGCGGTGAGATGTTTCTCGCCGTGTGTTTTCCTTACTTGATCAGATGAAATCCTCCTTCCTTTCCTTTCCTCCCTCGCCAGCCAGCCAGCGGTTCGCTCGCTCCGTGCTCTGGGGTGGACCGCGACCAGATGTTCTCACCCACGCCTCGGAGCACACAACTCTGCCACGCTTTTATTATTTCGTTTTTATTCATTTTTATTTCATTTTTATTTCATTTCATTTACATTTATACAAGGAAGAAGAACGATGGGATATATGCATCGACTTGCGGGCTCCCTTGTGTTACGGCAAAAAGCTCAGAACGTCGGACATCAAAATACGGACAAACAAACAACAACAACCGCCGCCTCCGCCGCCGCCTAATTTATTGTCATACGGTGTGACAAGGCCGCTACGGTTCGATCTCAACGACTACTGCCTCTCCCACTCTGCTCCCCTCTTCTCCCCCTCTCTCTCTCTCTCTCTCTCTCCCCCAACTCCCTCTCCCCCTGCACAACCCCACCTCTATCTGTCTCCCCCATCCTCTCTCTGCTCTCTCTCTCTATCTCCCCCAACCTCGCTCTCCCCTCCCCTCACCCTCTCTCTGCAGAACTAACTTCATACTACAATCATCTACATAACTATACTTACATACTCTCTATCTACCCTCAACCTCCTCTCCTTCTTTCCCACCTCTCACCCCTCTATACTGCGCAACTCTCTCTCTCTCTTCTCTTTACATTACTCTATCCTCGTCCACCTCCCTCTCCCCCACCCTCTACTCTCCATCTCTTTATCTCCCACACCCCCTCTCTCTCTCCCCCCACCCTCTCTCTTCTCCCCTTACCTCTCTCTCTCTCTCTGCCACCCTCACCTCTCTCCCCACCCTCTATCTCTCCCTACCTCTCTCTCGTCTCCTCACCTCCCCCCCGCCCCCCTCCCCCCTTATATCTCTTACCCCAACCCTCGCTCTTCCCCAAACTCTCTAATCTCCCCCATTCTCTCTTCTCCGCACCTATATTCTCTTCCCCCAACCCTCTCTCATCCCTACCTCTCTCTCTATCTCCCCCACCCCTTCTCTCCCCCAACTCATTCTCTCTCCCCCACTCCCTCTCTCTCCCCTCCCTACATCTCTCCCCTACCCTCTTCTCCATCTCCCTCGCCCCCCCTTACATTTCCATCACTCACATCGCAGTGTTGTCATGACGAAATGTTGCTCGTTATTAACAGTGCGACACGATGACGCCACTGCACCTGTCTTTCTGTCTGTCTCTCTCTCTCTCTCTCTCTCTCCCTCTCTCTCTCTCCCCCAGTGATTCACGGCGAGGTCATGTGATCAGCAGTGAACCGCAGCCAGTGTAAGGAGAGACGGGCATGGATGTCTGCAGCAGTGTGCAGCGCCGGCAACGCTGCTTACAACCCCTGGTGCTGAGTGTGCAGTAATGTAATAGTATATATATGCGCAAGAATCCAAACTTCCTGGAAACATACATTGTATTGCATCGCACTACAGTATATATATATATATATATATATATATATATATATATACTACACTGCAGCGTTACATACAGTAGGTCCATTAAATAAGTGCATCGATGCATCAATACAATTCGGTGTCTACTATGCTGTGTCTTCCAAAAATGTGTCTGCATGAATGCGCCAAGTAGAGGTGTACTCGATGTGTGTGTGTCGGCATCTCTGTGTGTGTGTGTGTGTGTGTGTGTGTGTGTGTGTATATGTGTGTGTGTGTGTGTGAGTGTGTGTGTCTGTGTGTGTGTGTGCGTGTGTGTGTGTGAGTGTGCGTGTGTGCTAGTTTCCTAATTACCTGTCGAGAGGAGGAGGATGAACGGAGAGAGAAAGAGACAGAGACCGAGGGAGAGACACAGATACAGACAGATAGACAGACAGACGGAGAGAAAGCGAGAGCATTTTTAACTGTTAAATCAGACACAAGTGTTTCTTCAGATCGTTCTCTTGTACGTGACGGACGGAGAGCGCAGAACTCTCGGGAGAACGAGAGAGAACCGTATTTTAATGTTCAACGTTAGGCGCCAATTGTACAAAAGCACATTCCTTGTTTGCCAAAACTACGGCAATAAAGAGGTTTCTGATTCTGATTCTGAATAAGAATTACGTTGGATGGCAGTGAGAGTGGATGGCAGAGTCTGCTGCTGGATAGGAATCACGCACACACACACACACACACGCACGCACGCACACACACACATACACACACACATGCACGTACACACACACACACGCATGCACGCACAAACACAAGCACATGTGTATGTGCGCACACACACACACAGACACACACTCACACACACACTCACACACACCACACACACACACACAAGCACACACACACACACACAAACACACACAAGCAGACACACACACAAACACACACTCACACACACATGCAGACACACTCACACACCCACACACACATGCACACACACATACGCGTGCGTGCGTGCGTGCACACACACACACACAAACACACACACTCATACACACATAAATGCAGACACACAATGGCATGAATTATTTACACCAGAGTCGCCATCCACACACTTAACGACCAAAACAGTTAAATGCATCTTCATCTATCATTAGGTGTTATGTAACGTCAAGTAGAGCCCTTCATCACAGTTACAGTCTTTACAGTCCAGACATTATGATTATGAGCCACGTGATCATGTGTTCAGCCTCGTCTAGTGTGTGCCAGCAGTAAGTTCACTTTTATTTTTATTTTCGCCGTTCTTTCTTTCGTTCTTTTACCCGAGTTCAAGTTTCCAGTTCAAGGTGTCTCGGTTCCGACGAGGCCGGCGTGCTTTGAAAAAGGCGAGAGTCACGAGTCATGGAAAAGTGAGTCGGCCTTACGGGACACGATTCACGGAGACACGACTCGCGGATTCCGGCCTCCATGAGCCTTCCGTGACACTTAAGACTCTTAAGAGATAATTAAGAATCTCAACGGGAGAGAATCACAAATGACGTGTCCTCAATCACACCTCACACTGTGTCTGTTGTGTTGTGTTGTGTTGTGTTGTGTTGTGTTGTGTTGTGTTGTGTTGTGTTGTGTTGTGTTGTGTTGTGTTGTGGAGGATTCTACTTGCACAATGCAATAAAGATAGAACTACCTTTTGTGCCGTATCGCAGCGCCCGGATCACCAGCCACAATGGTTATAGAAGGAATAATAATATATATAATTATACAATAACTCCTGGTGGTGGGCCTCACAGTTCCTCGCCAATGTGCTCCTTTTGAGAACACATGTATTTAAAGTAGGAGTTTCTATTTTATACATGTGTGTGTGTGTGTGTTTGGTGTGGGGTTCTGGTGTATCAAAGGAGGCGGAGCTAAAACATAATAGGGGTCTAAGCTTGAGTACAATGCAATAAAAATAGAACTACCTTTTGTGCCGTATCGCAGCGCCCGGATCACCAGCCACAATGGTTATAGAAGGAATAATAATATATATAATTATACAATAACTCCTGGTGGTGGGCCTCACAGTTCCTCGCCAATGTGCTCCTTTTGAGAACACATGTATTTAAAGTAGGAGTTTCTATTTTATACATGTGTGTGTGTGTGTGTTTGTGTGGGGTTCTGGTGTATCAAAGGAGGCGGAGCTAAAACATAATAGGGGTCTATGGGAGGCGACATGGCACCTGTAAGGCGTGGCCATTCATCGACTGGTGGCTGGTGTTCTTCACTTTAAAGGAAAGCGGACCCCCCGTTGCCCACCCCCCCTTGACGTGGGAGCCCGCCACACACACGCATACACACGTGCACACAGAAACGCACACACAGACACACACACACACACATGCACACACATGCATATACGCACAGAAGCACGCACACACACACACACACACACAAACGCATACACACACACAAGCATGGCCACACATAGACGCACAAATGCACACAGACACACACACACATGCACGCACACAAGCACACACACACAAACGCATACACACACACAAGCATGCCTACACACAGACACAAATGCACACAGACACATGCACACACACACACACACACACATGCACACACACACACGCATACACACACACACAAGCATGCACACACACAAGCATACCCACACACACACACACGCACAAACGCACACACACACACACATATACACACGCACAAGCGCACACACACAAGTATACCCACACACACACACACACACACACACACACACACATGCAAACGCACGCACAAACGCACGCACACATATCAATAAATCCATCAATAATCCAAGAGGTTTGGACGGAGACCCGTTGCCGCCGTTCATATCTTAGGGAAAATAAATTTCAGAGGGAAAGCCCCTCGTTCCCGGTACAGATAAGGAGCCGGGAGGCAGGATTTTGACTGGTCTGTCCCCAGGAAGGGAACATTCTTCGGTGTGCGGTCTGGTCTGGGCTGCCTGAACGCACGCACCGACCTCATTAAATATGAACAACAATCCTCCATTCATAATTCCTAAAACCAGACGATGAAACCCTCGTAGTTAATAATTATGGCCCGCAAGTGGTCCGTTATCAGAAGCCTTGATCGAATCCCCAAAAGAGAAATATTCATTGATATTGACCTGGAAAATAATTGGCGCACAACGTCCACGTAGGTAGCCCACCGGCTGATATACTGTATATCGTGCTTCTTTTGAGCATCTCTCACCTCTCGGTTGCCCCGGTCGATCCGGCACCGACGCCGACGCCGGCACCGACACCGGCACCACAGAGAAGGACAGAAAGTACAGGTGGCCCCACAAGGTACGGTGGGTAGCAGAGAGAGAGAGAGAGCAGCCAGAGCGGAATGATGATGAAAAGTCGGCCCCGTGTTTACATCCCTACATCCCCACCTCTGCTGTCAATGCGCTCCCTTCCATCTTCAAGGACACGCGCCGGGGAAACGACAAGTCACAATTCGTAATCCGAAATGCAGATGAAGGTCATCCGCCCACCGATCTATTCCACGATTGATGCGCCGTCAACAACAGCAGCAGCTGCTGGGTTCGATCCCCCCCCCCCCGTTGCGCTCCCGAACACACCAGAGGCACCAGAGGGCCCCCTTAGCTTAGCCGGCTAGTAGCAAGCTAAGCTAATTTTTTCCGGAGAGAGGGCCGACGGCAAGCGGCACACTTGAGGAGCATTGAGGCACAGATTGCGGCACGCGTGGCGGTGATGAGTTCGGGGCCCTCCGCGTCCACATGTTCAGAGACTGTGCTGAGCTGCTGACTCGTCCTCGCCGCCGTCCCCCCGTCCTCCTCGCCGCCGTCCTCCCCGTCCTCTCGTGAGCATCCCCGAGCGACGAGCGACTCGTGAAAGAACGTTGCTTTTGTTTGCTCGTGTCTCGCTGAGGGTTAACACTCTCCTCCTGATTGTCGTGCTCGCGCCGAGATGAGAGACGGAGCGCCGGGAACGCTCTTCCAGCGCCGGGCCCGGTCGAGGTTCTGTCGAGTTGCGGTGTGTTTGTGTGTTTGTGTTTGTGTTTGTGCGCGCCGGCGAGTGGAAGGGAGCGCATTGACAGCAGAGGTGGGGATGTAGGGATGTAAACACGGGGCCGACTTTTCATCATCATTCCGCTCTGGCTGCTCTCTCTCTCTCTCTGCTACCCACCGTACCTTGTGGGGCCACCTGTAC
>PIJE02002569.1:41978-51978 GCA_002895965.2 Coryphaenoides rupestris
CTTAACTTAAAAGTACGGATTTCCAAATTTGTGGGGATAAAACTGTCAGTCTGTCATGATGTCAGCACCAACATTAGCTTCTCCAACCGAAAGAATCATTGCGCTCCTTTCCAAAAAGGCCCCAGACATCCGTGTCCTTCTGAGACGCCTCGCGAACCGAGTCCCATCGTCAGACGTGGAGACGCTCGGACATCACCGATCAGACTCCACCACACACACACACACAAGCGACACACACACAAGGACAACACACACACAAGGACACACATACAATTATAAGGACATTCAGGGTCACCACCTCCGTGTCCCTAGAAGCAGGATCCTTCTAAACGCCTCGACCGACCCATCGTCAGACGTGGAGACGCTCGGACCCACCGATCAGACTCCACCACACACACACACACGGACACACACACACAAGGACACGCACACACAAGGACACACGCACACACAAGGACACACACACACAAGGACACACACACACATTATAAGGACAGTTCAGGGTCACCACCTCCGTGTCCCTAGAAGCAGGATCAGAAATCAGAGAAGCTCCAGAAAAAGAAAAACGAAACACAAACTAAAAAGAACACAAACTACTGTAATGAGGACCTGTGAGGACGTAACGTTACGTAACCCAACGTCTCATCTCGCCGTCTCCTAAATCCAACCTCGGGATCTCATTGAACGCCGCGTCGACGTACAGTAAACGTATACACGGCCGGTACACGAATACATACAGAACACGCATACTGTACGTGATTATGAACACGGTACTGAGTGAGCGTTCTGAAGTGCGTCTTCGTTTTTTTCGTATGGAAATATGGACGATCGTCAATAGTTTTAATAATCTAATGTGCGCTGGCGGTGTGTCGACGTTAGAAACATAGCGGTCCGCTGCTTAAATGGGTTCACTATTATTGTTCTTATTATTATTATTGTTGTTGTTGTCAACAGCCCACCGCTCTCTCTCTCTCTCTCTCTCTGTCTCTTCTCTCTCTCTCTCTCGGCCATGCTCTAATTGGCAGCGGAGGGTGTGTGTGTGTGTGTGTGTGGTGTTTGTGTGTTTTTATTTATTTATCTGTTTATTTTCCGGCTTCGACTTTTTTGGGGTCACCGGAGCGCAAAATTGCCGCGCAAATATTTATTATTCGCGACATGACAGTTTTATTGTCTCCATAGAAACGGGCGCCCCCATTTGCCGTCATTACAGCAATTACCAGTCAATAGGGTCAAGAACGGGGGGGGGAGTGAGACAGAGAGAGAGAGAGAGAGAGAGAGAGAGAGAGAGAGAGAGAGAGAGAGAGAATCATGTAGAGAATACACGTAAACACAACAAGCACATTAGAAGCAGAGACACAATTTATCTTCATCACCAGTCTGATCGGGGAGGTGCCCGGGAGTCAGGGGGGGGTGTGTGTGTGTGTGTGTGTGTGTGTGTGTGTGTGTGTGTGTGTGTGTGTCTGTGTGTTGTGTGTGTGTGTGGGTGAGGGAGGGCGGCAGCGTTGTAATTACAGTTTTGATATCACCACACCAGCAAGACAGACATGCAAACAAACAAACACAAAACACACACACACACACACAAAAACCCACGCATGGATGCTCGCACTCACACACACACACACACACACACTGATACAACACTGATACACACACACACACACTCACACATCGTTGCATAGCCACACCGGTTCGAGGTCGCAGGGTCACCCGAACCCTGGAGTGAATGAATGGAGCCTCGAACGGCTCCGTCGGCACTTGGTGCTGACATTTCAGCTGTTTCCTGCTACTCCACCCGGAGTCTGTAACCCATATAGGATCGGGGGTGTGGCGTGTGGACGTACACACACACACACACACACACACACACACACAAGACACACACACACACACACACACACACACACAGAGAGATACACACACACACTCTCATCGCAAAGTTTATATTCTCCACATCCTGACCTGGATATACACAGATAGCTTCCCTGTGGACACAGTTACTTTCCAGGCGAGATGCTTGCCATTGGGGGAGGGAGGGGGGAGCGGGATGGGGATTGCTCTCCACCAATCAAATCAACCGAGATGACACACACACACACACACACAACACACACACACACACACACACACACACACACACACACACACACACACACACACATCGCCGAGTTGAAATGAGCACTCCACTGTTCAATATCGTATCGGATCCGTTGTATCCATCGTTAATCGCACCCCCTGTGGACTTCAGCCCTTCGGCATTATTGGCGTTAGTATTAGTATTAGTATTTTTTATTATTATTAGTATTATTATAAGAAAAAACAAATTAGCCACTGTTGTGGGATTTTAATGAGCTCTTTTGCCAATTATGAAAGGATCATTATACTTCATAGCGTGAGAGAGAGAGAGAGACAAAACAAACATCGACCGATCGAGCCAAGAGGTACAAGATGAAAAGCTCTGCGGTGTGTGTGTGTGTGTATGTGCGTGTGTGTGCGTGTGTGCGTGCATGTGTGTGTGTATGTGCGTGCGTGTATGTGCGCGTGTGTGTGTGTGTATGTGTGTGTGTGTGTGCATGTGTGTATGTGCTGTGTGAGCAGAAGTGGATCCTCCATTCATCCAGCACGGCGGCCCTGCTTCCCTGCATCTGTTCCATCTCAATCTACCCTGGGCCAGATGTGCCCACACAGAAGCTCTGTCTGTCGCCAGTCTCCCCCCCTCCTCCATCCCTCCTCCCTCATCCTCCATCCCTCCCTCCTCATCCTCCATCCCTCCCCTCATCCTCCCTCCATCCATCCCTCCCTCCCTCCCAGGGACGAACATCCAAATTTGATCAAAATCACAATATGGCCGAGTGGTATACATCCAAAATCGCAGTAACTGCAATTTCTTTAATGAGGGTATAAAATGTGTCACTGTGAATGTGTAACAGCATTATAAATCCATCCATCTACAGTATCTATCGTACACATTTTCCCTCCAGATGTAAGGAAACATGTTTGTTTGTTTGCTTCGGTACAGACAACCCCAGCAAACATCACATCGTCATGATTTTCATCGTTTCTTCGGCGTAAATGAAAATTGGCCGAACGTGCGAAAAAAAAGTGATCATTCCACAAATAATAAAACATAATCGCAAATCTGTGAAAATGATAATTGAGTGTCATTTCTAATGGTCGATTTATACTGATCAACCGTATCATTCAGCCGTATACTGTGTGATGGGAGGTGCAGGTGGAGGTGTGAATGGATCGTAAGGTTGTGACATACGTACGGCGGCCTCGTCCATTCATACAGGACCCATCAGACTCTACACGTGATTAATGTCGTGTGGTGGTGGTGTGTGCCTCTTTACACGCATCCAACGTGGTGTGTGTGTGTTGTGTGCCTCTTTATCGACGTGATGTGTGTGTGTCGTGTTGTATAAATTATATAATATTTGAAGGACATCGCTGCATTGATATTCCAACCTGAATACGCCGTTCCTGAACCAAAACGACAGAAACAAAACAAAACGTAGCGCGCCATATAACGGAAATAAAACCCCGGTGGAAAACCCCCTCCCGGTTAGTTTAGTTAGTTCGTTGGTTATACTCGGGGTTTGGTGCTCGGGTGGTGCAAGAGGGGTGTGTCTCCCACGCGACGCCCGCATGGTCAGCGCGCCCACCTTTCATCGGTGTTGTCCGCCAGGCGCCCCCCCGATCCTGCATCAGGAAATAATCACACTGCTAGTGTGAGCACACCTGAGGGGCTGCCAGGCTTACTCTTCTAACCTCTCTCTATCCTTCTCTCCTCTCTCCCTCTAACCTTCCTCTCTTTACCTCTCTCTCTACTTCTCTCTCTATACGCCTCTCTCTCTCTCCCATCCCTCTTCCACCTTCTCTACCTGTCTCTCTCACCTTTCCTCTCTCCCTCTCTCTCTCCATGTTTCCCTTTTTGGGGTTCTTCTGGTCCTCTCTCTCCACTCTTCTTCCCTCTCCCCCACCCCCCCTCTCTCTCTCTCTCTCCACCTCTCTCTCTCTCCCACCTCTCTCCTCTCCTCTCGTCTCCTCTCCCTCCCTCTCCCTCCCACCGTCTCTCTCTCCTCTCTCTCTCCCCTCCCCCCCACCTCTCTCCCTCTCTCTCTACCTCTCCCCCTCTCTCTCTCTCTCTCCCTCTCTCTCCATTTCAAACAACCAGTAGATGTAGACTTCTCCCCAGGAGTTGCCCCAGAAAAGCAGCAGGTTACAAATTTCAGAGCGAGGTGAGGGTGGAGGATCGGTGGAGGTGAGCAGGAAGGGGGGTTGGTAATACGGTGATATGATGGAGCTGGTAGGGGGTGGTGGCGACGGAGGAGGGAGGGAGGGAGGGAGGGTGGGGGGCAGATGACCAATCGCGGCCAGTTGCTGTTTTATTCTCTGACTCGTGAGGAGGAGGGAATCACAGGAAACATTTACATTCACATTCACATTTACATTCACATTTACATTTAGACGCTTTTGTCCGAGGCAACTTACGATGAGATACGTTTGTCCGAAGAGAGTGAAACAATAATACACATCGCTGGCGGTCACAGTAATATCTCAATAGAATAAGTTCTGTTGAATCCCTTCCACAGTAAGTGGGTAAGGGATTCAAGAGGGAATGGGCTCCGAACCCTGGTTATGATAAATGATGAATTAAAATAAAAGGCATATTGATGAGTAATAAAACTATTATCTATTAATGAGATTTCTTTTAGAGAAGGATAAGAGCGCGAAACATTCCCAAATGGGCAGAATGCCTCCTCAAACGCGACAGCCGTGGAAAATAGAAAACGCCTGAAACACGGAAGAAGCTTTATTTTAAAATAGACGCGCGTGTTCACGGTACTCGCTGCGCTCCAGCGTCACTGAAGCTGCTAGCACAGTGACGGTCGCCTGCGGTCGACTCGCTCAAATGTTTGAATATCTCGCCGCTCTTCTCGGAGAATGTGCAGCGACCGAGATAAATGTCTTTGTTAACCGACGGCGGCGCGGCGCGTGTTGACCAGAACAGCCTGCGCAATCCTCGTGTGTGTGTGTTTGAGAGTGTGTGTGTGTGTGTGTGTGTGTCTGCCACGCACCAGCGTCCTTATCAGAACACTGCACAGAGAGATCCCAGCCAAACCTCATCACTGTTGTCTCTGTGTGTGTTTGAGAGTGTGTGTGTGCGTGTGTTTGAGGTTTGTTCTGTGTGTGTGTGTTTCTGGGTTTCATTTTCAGTGTGTTTGAGTTTTGTTCGCTTTTTATGTTTTCTATGTGCGTGTGTGAGTGAGTGAGTGTGTGAGTGTGTGTGTGTGCGTGCGTATGTGTGTATGTATAGTGTGCTTTTCTGTGTGTGTGCGTGTGTGTGTATGTGTCTTTTCGTGTATGTGTGTGTTATGTGTGTATACTGTGTGTGTGTGTGTGTGTATTTCTTTCTGTGTGTGTGTGTGTGTGTGTGTTTTCTGTGTGTGTGTGTGTGTGTGTGTGTGTGTGTGGCGTGCACGTGCTTTCCCTCTCCCATCAGTGGTTCTCATCGGGAGCCGTTACATGCCGAGGATTTCATGAACTCCAAAAGCCTGCACACACACTGCATCACATGACACACGTCACATGACAAACCTAACATGTGAAGCCGACAGAGAGCGAGTGGCGGGGGAGATAGGGGGAGTGTTGCATCAGTGGAGGGAGGAAGCGGTGGTGGAGGAGGTGGGATGGTGGTGGTGGTGGCGGCGGTGGAGGTGGTGGTGGAGGGGGTGGCGGGCGGCGGCGGTGGTGGTGGTGATGGTGGAGGTGGTGGAGGGGTGGCGGTGGTGATGGTGGAGGCGGCAGTGGTGGTGGTGATGGTGGTGGAGGCGGCGGCGGTGGTGCACCCCCACTCAGCGAATTGCTTCTCCAACCATGAATGTATTTCAACCACAATCGTTATGCGGGAGTTGAGATAGCGCCGTTTCTTTTCTCTAAATGTTAATTAAAATAATATGAGTCATTAAAAATATGATTAATAATAATGTCTGATCCTGCTGTGTTGTCGCGTGAACATGAACATAATTGGGGTATTTTCGCTTGTTTTCTCTGGAAATGCTTTTTCAAAAAGTCTGTTTGCTGCTGTGTTGTTGACAACATGAGTCAATACATCAGCAATACATATACAAATACATAAGTAATACATATACAAATACATAAGCAATACATATACAAATACATAAACAATATATGTACAAAAACATAGGTCTGAGTTACACTTGCAGTCTGTACTCATCACCACATTTGTTTTTAATTTGGCACAGCCCAGTGAAGATGTATTGATTATTTTTTACATTTTGAAATTGTGTTGAAAAAGTGTCCCTTACATTATCCACTTAACCTTTTTCCTTTTCTTTTGCTATCCACTTTAATTTCTAAAAATAACCGCTGTTCCTCCAATTATATTTAGCTGGAAGTCGAGTGCCAATACTTTTCCTGCACACAGAAGCACTTTTAAAAGTTTGCTCGGTGACCCATTAAATTACATAATGCTCATTTAAATTAAGCAATTCAAAATTCAATTAGCGCGGCGACGAGAATAGCGAGGACCGTCCCGCGAACTCGTCGAAAGAATCTGTCATGGCAACGGATGATACACCGAACGTACAGATTAGAGGAGTTGATTAAAGCTGTGTGTGTGTGTGTGTGTGTGTGTGTGTGTGTGTGTGTGTGTGTGTGTGTGATGCGTGAAACATGAATTATGAAATGAAGCAAATTACATTTCAAAATTACAAATGAGATATTGTTTTGAGAAACAATTTGCGTTTACGTTTTCCCTTCAGTTTCTTCATTCCTGATGATTGTCAACGTTCGTCTGAATAGAACATCAGCAGACAGGGAATCTTTTTTATGCTCCGAGAGCGAAAAAACAGAATAATTACCGTGATTAAATTTCAGATTTTTCAGCAATGTATGTTTTTCAGTGACATCTCTCTCTCTCTCTTCTCTCTCCTCTCTCTCTCTCTTTTCAAGGCAACATGAATAAGTGTATTATCCCTTAGAGCTGAAAGGCTGGCTATATTTTAATGAGTTTTTATCTCCCCGTGCTAGGTTCATCACATTTCATTCACACTCAAACACAGAGGCGGTTTTTTTTTTTTAAATGGCAACCCATTCTTATGTGATATTTCAAAAGCTGTGAACTGCCCAACAAAAAAAAAGCCGCCGTCTCTTTCTCCGTCTTCCATTGAACCCGAAATCCGCGGCCCGAGAGACAATGGCGGCGTCTGCTGAAAGGGTTCCTCTGGCGGCACCCAAACACGCCGCCGCCGCCGCCGCCAAAACCGCGCGTCCATGTGATCGACTGATAATCACGACTTTTTATTAAATGAGGGAAAATTGTCCTTTCTTCCCGGCTTCCCGCTTTTATAGCACGAAGAGAAGAAGATCCTATTTTTAAAAAAAAAGGGACAATGAGTAATTATTCATTAGCTAAAGCTGCTGCTATGTAAGGGAGCCCAGATCTAGCGACGGATAGAACAGTGAAACTCTCATTGCTTCCAGTTGAACGTGGATCACTGCTTACATCTCATATCTCGAGCAAAAAAATGAAGAAATCGCAGTGAAATGTGTATTTTGCTTTTTTAATGAGCACTAATCTTAACATGTAAAGGAGCACTCTTTAGGTGAGACCGAACGTCTCAAGAGTTAAAAAAAAACAATGCTAGTACACCGTATCACACAACACACACACACACACACACACACACACACACACACACACACACACACACACACACACACACACACACACACACACACACACACACACACACACACACACACAGAGACACACACACACACACACACACACACACAGACACACACACACACACACACACAGAGACACACACACACACACACACACACACACACACACACACACACACACACACACACACACACACACACACACACACACACACACACACACACACACACACACACACACACACACACACACACACACACACACACACACACACACACACACACACACACACACACACACACAGACACACACACACACACACACAGAGACACACACACACACACACACACACACACACACACACACACACACACACACACACACACACACACACACACACACACACACACACACACACACAGAGAGACACACAGAGACACACACACACACACGAGACACCAAGTCTTGCCCACATCTTGTTGACGACACAGCGCCAGCTTTGCCCAGTTGCCAGCGGGGTTATTTACTTGGGTTTTGCCATCTTGTGTACTGACCACACTAACTCTAAACGACTGTTTAGTCACCGAGACGGCTGCGGCGTACAGGCTGCTTAGGAAGTCATAACGGGCCCGCGTCGCCGCGCCCTCATAATCATAATCCGTCTCTCTCCTTCCAGATTGCTGACGTGTGCATAAAGCAGACGGATAATAACGCACACACACACACACACACACACACACACTGTTGTTGAAACAAAACAGCCGACGGTTAAAGTGCTCGCGTTTACTCTCCTTGCTTGCTCGCTCGCTTCCTTTTTGCCTCGGTTCAGAGTCTCGGTTTCAACGTCAAAGTCAACGTGTTTTATTAGCGTTCTGAACAGTGAAACTCTTGTGACACGACGAGTATGTTGGGAGACGTCGTCGCGAAAAGTAGACAAAAATAATAATACAGATGAAAAAGAAAACACGATCGACTGTTCCGGAGAATGTATGAACTGGGGGAATATAGCCTGTGAATCCAGAACTGAATCCAGAATTGAATATGAAGTGTTCTGAATGCACGGGTATAGAAGTAAGGGCAACGATGCACAAGTGAGGGCAGCGGTAGGTTTGTACTTTTGTAATTTCTATTGTGTGCTACGGTACGTTCCCCTGTCTAGCGCTTTTAGTTCTATTATGTGCACCTGTGTGTCCTGTCTGGCCCGGCTGTGTCTCATCTGTAACCCCCACCACCACCACCACCACCACCAACACCAACACCCCCCCCCCACCCCCCACTGTGCAGCATATCTTAGCCCTCGGTTCCCAGTCAGTCCCAGGGCACTACTCGGAAGCAGGGTCGGGGCATTAGCCAGGTGACCTCGGGTGTGTAACCCCGGATTTTTTTTTCTGCTGTCACAACAATGGGGGGGTTTTGTTTTTTTTACATCACCATGGTAACATGCGCCGAACGCCTCACCCGCTCCGGACGTGCGGGCGCCCCGTGTTAACAGGTCAACGCGCGTGCCGACCGCCGCCCTACCGACCAATCGATTCTCTTGGATGATTGCATCACCGTTCCGTGAAGATCCAGTTGGACCTCGGTGTGCAAATAGTCCGAGAGAGAGAGAGAGAGAGAGAGAGATGGGTTTTTGCTGATCTTATTTCAGCTGCATTCAATTGCCGGGACTGCGGCGCAAAGAAAAGAGTAAGGTCATGATCGCCACGCACGCCATCATTTAACAGAATACACGATTGTATTTCGTGAGATCTATGTATTGATAAGCCTTTTCACTTAATTGCGCTTTCACACAGCCAGCAATTTCCTTCCTGCTTTTTTGGCAAGCGGAACTGTGTTGCTTTTAGCCCGGATTATATTTTTCTTCATTTTCCTTTGCCATTGTCATTGTGACGAAGTGACATCACAAGTGGGAGTGTTCACCGAGATGTACGATGACTCGCTCGGCCCCCGGGGTGGACCGTACCAAACCGATCCAGTCAGCGTAAATCTCGGCGGACACTCCCACTCGTGATGTCACTTCGTCACAAGGACAATCCTAGTCACGTGACGCTCGCGCCGGGCGGTACAATAGGGCCCCTTTAACAGCGATGACTCGAAGGCTCAGAGGCTCCTTGGGAAAACAAGAGAAGAATTATTCACTCATTCACAAAGAATATCCCTAGATTAACATAATAATACATAATTGTAAAACATAATAATAAACATAATTGTTCACAATCTGCTCGTTATGAGCACATAATGCAGAATAAGGATCCACGCCGTGTGCGGTTCAGCCATGCAAAG
>PIJE02002569.1:54478-64193 GCA_002895965.2 Coryphaenoides rupestris
ACCTCCACCAGCTCCACCACCACACCGCTCGTCAGCAGGCCACACCGCACGGCGATTAAGTCTCCCATCACAGGGTGTGTGGCGTGAAGCAGCGGATGAAACAAGGCGCCTGCAGCTGCCGTAGCCGTGGGTGGACAAGGCTAAAGGGTGAGCAGGTCCAGGGAGCCCCTCTATCAAACAGTCCTGTCCTTTAGCGGTGGTGGTGGAGGAGGAGGAGGAGGTGATGGAGGAGGTGATGGAGGTGATGGTGGAGGTGTTCAGATACACACCGCAGAGCAGGGTGTAGTCTAGGGGTGGGAATAATAATCGATTCTTCGATGCATCGCGATTCTCTCCAGAACGATTCCGAATCGATTCAGATAAGTTAATAATCGGAATTTTAAAAATTTAATTAGTTTGCCTGCTGCAACATTCTGTTCGCTTGCTGCAGAGCGCTAACAGAAAACTCTCCTTTCTGCGGTTCTCCGCTATACACGCATGCGCACCAAACACATGTGCGAGTTGTTTATATAACCGTAATTTCCGGACTATAAGACGCATCTGAATATAAGCCGCTTCAGCTAAATTTGAGGGAAAATACAGATTGTTCCATATATAAGCCGCACCCGACTATAAGCCGCAGGTGTTTTAATGTTTAATTGCCGTATATAAGGGTTCCTGCTACCACGGAGGGGATTGTCGGGACAGAGATGACTGTTTGGTAACGCAAAGCGTCCCATTTATTAACATTTGGGAAACACAATAAATCTTTCAATCAAACAATCAAACTTTCACATCTTTGACATGACGAACAGCATTCGTGCAGTACACAAATAATACAACGGTGCGCTCCCAGCGCACGTCCTGTAGTCATAGTAGTAGTGCAGTATAACAAAAAACAAAGCTTACAGCACTTGACGAGGCAAAAATGTTAAATGGCTAAATTTAATTCGTTTTTAAAAGTGCTTGCCTGTAACACGGTAGTAAAGGTGCAGTAACGCAGCCGTTTACTGTATCAAAACAACAAGCCCGTTATACCAGAAAAGTCAGCCATTACCCCGTGTCATCGTCTTCCTCCTGCGTACTAAAACCACCGAAGTCCTCTTCGTCGGTCCATAATGAGGGTGTGTGCATGAACACTTTCTTGGCGCAAACTGTCTCGCTCTCCTACTATCTGTCTCGCTCTCGTGTTTTGCTCTCGTTACCTGGCGCGAACTGTCTGTCTCGCTCTTGCGCTTCCTTGATAGTGCGCCCCTGGTGGCCTCTGAGTAGCAAAGTATTTACATATTTTTTTAAATCACGCATGGAAATGTACATAAAAAAATAGTTGCATCGATAATCGGTTTAGAATCGAATCGTTGACCTCTGAATCGGAATCGAATCGAATCGTGAGGTGCCAAGAGATTCCCACCCCTAGTTGGAGCTGTACATAGCCATGCAGTCGTGGGTGTTTCAAAAGCGGCGCGATGTGTTTCGCATCCGGCTGCCTTATTTACTGCACATAATGTGTTCTTCTTTTTCTCAAGTATCTTATATAAAAACCAAATCAAAGGCAATCTCAACTTTTGCGAAAAAACTAAATCGCGGGAATGTTTAATTGCGCCACTCAGAGAAGCCTTCATTACGCACAATGGCTGCTTTTGTACACCAGGCTGTGTGTTTGTGTGTGTGTGTGTTGTTCTCGTCGTCATTGTTCTCGTCGTCATCGTCGTTGTTATTGTCGGCTGTTTCTGCTGCTCTCTGCTGCAGACCTTCACACGTTTTTCCATCAATGAAATCATTTCTTCAGAATGACAATTTACTTTTGGACCACCACCATCACAGCACGAGATTTCACACACGAACCGCGATTCAGTGCTGGGAGTCACAGCCCTTCTGAGACTCATTGATTTCTTCAATAGAAAATAGATCGTTCATCATTCCAATTATTCGCCCCTTCTACTACGGGATCAATGAATCGATCGTCACTGATCGTCATGGGGAAACGGGAGAAATAATCGATAGTGTGTGTGTGTGCGTGTTGCGGCCTCGTTGACGCACAAGGAAGACACCGCTTTAGATCAAACGTCCAAATATAATGACTCATGTTTTGATCGGCAATCAAAAAATAAAAGACGATAAACGCTCTCTCTCTCTCGCTCGCCCCTGACCGCGTTGTCAACCCGATACCTCGACGATTCGTCACATACCACACACATACACACACACACACACACACACACACACACACACACACACACACACACACACACACACACACACACACACACACACACACACACACACACACACACACACACACACACACACACACACACACACACACACACTTGGCCCTCTGCCTCGCCATTGTTCCCCGTTGTTCGCCATCTGTGCTCAAAGCAAAGTTTGGGCCGTCGCCGCCTGGTGCCAATGTGTGCCGTTAGGTTCCAACTGGGAGGTTAGCCTTGGTGAAGTGGGAGGTTACCGTTAGTGGACTGGGAGGTTAGCCTTGGTGAAGTGGGAGGTTACCGTTAGTGGACTGGGAGGTTAGCCTTGGTGAACTGGGAGGTTACCGTTAGTGGACTGGGAGGTTAGCCTTGGTGAACTGGGAGGTTAGCCTTCGTGGACTGGGAGGTTAGCCTTGGTGAACTGGGAGGTCCGTTAGTGGACTGGGAGGTTAGCCTTGGTGAAGTGGGAGGTTACCGTTAGTGGACTGGGAGGTTAGCCTTGGTGAAGTGGGAGGTCACCGTTAGTGGACTGGGAGGTTAGCCTTGGTGAAGTGGGAGGTTACCGTTAGTGGACTGGGAGGTTAGCCTTGGTGAAGTGGGAGGTTACCGTTAGTGGACTGGGAGGTTAGCCTTGGTGAAGTGGGAGGTCACCGTTAGTGGACTGGGAGGTTAGCCTTGGTGAAGTGGGAGGTTACCGTTAGTGGACTGGGAGGTTAGCCTTGGTGAAGTGGGAGGTTACCGTTAGTGGACTGGGAGGTTAGCCTTGGTGAACTGGGAGGTTAGCGTTGGTGAACTGGGAGGTTAGTATGAGTGAACTGGGAGGTTAGTGTTAGTGGACTGGGAGGTTAGTGTTAGTGGACTGGGAGGTTAGTGTTAGTGGACTGGGAGGTTAGTGTTAGTGGACTGGGAGGTTAGTGTTAGTGGACTGGGAGGTTAGTGTTAGTGGACTGGGAGGTTAGTGTTAGTGGACTGGGAGGTTAGTGTTAGTGGACTGGGAGGTTAGTGTTAGTGGACTGGGAGGTTAGTGTTAGTGGACTGGGAGGTTAGTGAGTGGACTGGGAGGTTAGTGTTAGTGGACTGGGAGGTTAGTGTTAGTGGACTGGGAGGTTAGTGTTAGTGGACTGGGAGGTTAGTGTTAGTGGACTGGGAGGTTAGTGTTAGTGGACTGGGAGGTTAGTGTTAGTGGACTGGGAGGTTAGTGTTAGTGAACTGGGAGGTTAGTGTTAGTGGACTGGGAGGTTAGTGTTAGTGGACTGGGAGGTTAGTGTTAGTGGACTGGGAGGTTAGTGTTAGTGGACTGGGAGGTTAGTGTTAGTGAACTGGGAGGTTAGTGTTAGTGGACTGGGAGGTTAGTGTTGGTGAACTGGGAGTGGGGGGGCTTCTGAGACTGCTCCATCTCACAAGTTGAGCACAGCACTCTATATCCGACGGGGGAAATAGAGGAGATGTGTGGGGACAAAGGGAGAGGAAACAGTCATCAAAACGAAAGGCTGAGAAAGTCAGCAAGGCAAGCTACCAATGATGCAGTTCTCGAACGCCCCTCCTAGTAAACACAGGACGACGGGTTCCAGATCTAATCAGTGAAGGAGGCAGCGTTTTATTGCCTTTACTGCCTTCATTTAGGGACGAGAAGTGGGCCTATGGTTGCTCAAACTCTCAGTAGAGCATCACGTCTCTATGTGTGTGTGTGTGTGTGTGTGTGTGTAATCCTACCAGCAGTGTGTGAGCCGTTTGGACTGAAGCGCAAAGAGCACCATCGCCATCTGTGGGCGGGAATGGAAATTTCAGTCGACTCGAAAGAAAAAAGAAAGAAGAAAAAAATACAAATCTGCATTTTCCAGTGTCTGATCATCCAGGCACACACACACACACACACACACACACACACACACACACACACACACACACACACACACACACACACACAGCAGCGCTGTCAGAATCGATGACGCGCACCCCGAAAAGGTCACGCAGCAGGTCAACGGGTCATTAGTGTTCAATTACCGGCGAGGGTTCAACGGCAGAGCCCCATTAGGGAGGGAAAACACACCATCTACCTCACTGTCGAGAACGCACTGGAACGGGTTTTGACGTTTTAATCACGCCGTCAGTCAGATGAAGATGAAGATGAAGATGTAGCTATAGAGGCACACAAAGCGGTTTAGTGTTAACCAAATGAAAAGACGACAAAAACTGTGACTAAATATGGATCGACCACCAACTGGACCTTGTGATCCACCCGATCACATCATCACCTCTTTCTTATCCAGCAGAAATTAAAATAAAATCCATAATTGTTGCACCATGGGTAATATCAGAGTAAGACCTACTACTCTCTCTCTTCTCTCTCTCTCTTCTCCCTCTCTCTTCTCTCCTCTCTCTCTCTCTATCTCCCTCTCTCTCTCTCTCTCTCCTCTCTCTCTCTCAATCTCTCTCTCTTCTCTCTCCTCTCTCTCTCCCTCTCTCTCTCTAAAAGACGAGAGAAAAATTGGCTCGATTGTTTTGGCCGCAGGCTGCAGCTCTTACCTGTAAGACATGGTTGTTTTTTTCCCCGCCCCCCGCGATTTGGCTGCCGAACAGAAAGTGACATTTATTTCTTTATTTTCCCGGGCTGCAGCGGCGGCGTTCTTTCATCATCGTTTCCGAAACTTCAATTTCACACACTGCTTCTCCCAGGCGGCCGACTGTACTTGCGTCGGGTTTCGTCAGACGCGTTCGTCAGACGGAGGTTAGCCCTGCGAACGAGCAAGG
Source organism: Coryphaenoides rupestris (assembly GCA_002895965.2). Lineage (NCBI taxonomy): Eukaryota > Metazoa > Chordata > Actinopteri > Gadiformes > Macrouridae > Coryphaenoides > Coryphaenoides rupestris. The sequence continues at coordinate 59,419 of PIJE02002569.1, forward strand.
AATAGGAATGAAGGCAAATTAAAGTAACAGCCGACTAGAGGAGGAGGCTGCCGCGGCGGAAATGGATTTGACTAAATCGCCCACGCGTGAAGAAAAACAATGTTGTTGAGGCACCACACTAAAGCGAGTTGGCGTTCCTAAAACAAATGTCGGTATTAAGGGCGTTTTATTTATAAGAGGCCTATTATGTAATTTCAGTCCTTCCATCCATCTTCCAGAGCAGTATAAACGTCTGAATTAAAATAATTCTAAAAGGAATATAAAGTAATGGTACTCATTGTACCATGTATCATGTAACATGGCATATCCATCTTGCGCCTCATAAATATTCCCATACATAAATCACCCATAGTTTGTAGGCATTAGAGATAGAAACAAACAAATTATAGCGATCAATCTCAATAGGGCCTGTCCCACCATGAAGCCAAACTATAAGTGTTTCGCGGAAGTTATAAACTTTTGTGAACCTGACACACCAGATGGTTTACTCCTTTACATTAACATTTACATTTACATTTTAGGGCATTTTATCCAAAAGCGACTTACAAAGAGTCCATTTCGTTGAACGAGAGACAGCAATATATCACTGCGGTACATAAAGATAAGAATAGAACAAGTTTCAAGCATTCATAGTTGCGAGGTTAGTCCATAGCTGCGCCACGGGAGTTCCACTCACTTGGACAATGATTGGTCCAAACCACTGTGGTTCGACCACAAACGGATAACTTGAAGCCTGGCCAGACGGATTCTCGTTGTTCATGTGATCGAGGAAACCTTGGCTTGTGCCTGTGTAAAACAAAGATGGCCACAGAAAGCCTAACCGTCATGACGATTGTAACAAGATAAGACCAGATCACCATCATTCTTTTAGCTTTAATAAAGACATCTCCTTACGATGTGGGAATAATGTGACTCCAAAATGTTTGACCACACATATACGCACAAATATTAGTACTATTCTGAGTTGACTTACTACTCATCTCAATTATTACTTCGGTGTTAAGAGTACAGGCCAAAATAATGTCTCTTCCCAAGGCTGAAGTGTTCGGTGTTTTGGGCTGAGCGCTCCTATTAGGAGGCGAGGGAGCGATCGCAGGGGAGTGTGACAGATCAGGGTCATGATGAAGCTGCCATCGCCGCTATTGATGCAGTCATTACAGAGTGATCGGCTAATGGCTTTCATTTGTCACCGACGCCACAACTCAACTCAAACGCCGCTTATTTTGGAGTTCTTTTTTATTTTAACAGCTTAAGGAGAAAAAGAAAGAAGTGAAAGCAGTCAAACGGGGGGGGGGGGGGGTGCACTTAAAACGTATCCCAGCGTTGAAAGACAGAGAAATGGTTTACATGAATATATTACGGAGCGTAAAACGCCCATCAAGGTGGGCGCACAACACGCGTGTCAAAAACGGAGAATTATTTTGAGAACACGACGTGCGTTGATCACCGCTTTGTGTCATCCATGAAAGAGCGATTTCCCTCCGAAAACGATCCCTGTGGAACGGCCTTGGGAGCGGAGAGAGAGAGAGAGAGAGAATGAGAGAGAGAACGAGAGTGTGAGAGAACAAGAGAGTGAGAGAGAGAGAACGAGAATGAGTGAGAGAATGAGAGAGAGAGAAGTCACGAGGGGACGTTGGGATGCCGTTGTGGGTGCTTGATTGGCTCCTACACCTGTCACTCCCCTCCCCTCGCCGTGACCCCGCCCACAGCAGCCAACAACAACAAACAACAAAAAACAACAACAACACGGCCATCTTGTATTTCTCCCTCTTTAAAGTGGCCATCTCAAAGATTGACCTCAATAAACGTCTGTAAAGTCACGATCTATCGGCGAACGAGTTAACACAACGGTGACTGAGCCGATGGTCCGCTGCTGTTGTTGATATTACTGGACTGGGTGGCGAGTCGCCGATTTCACATTTTCACACGGATGTCCGCCAGAGAGCAGAAGCGAAAGCGACGTACTGTTTATTCATTTTCTGTTTATTCAGTATCCGCCATTAAACAACCGCCGGCGGACCGACGTCACCGACGCAACACTGTTTGGATGCAGCTTCCCGCTTTTCGCCCTCGGTGTCGCCAAAGAGCACAAAAGCGGAAATCTTAGCGATTGCACTTTAACAAACTGAGGTCAGCACACCGGTTCTCCTTGGGATCCCCGGTCGCCTCGTGCAGATGGCGGTGAGGCTGCCAACAAAACGGCATAGGAAACTAAAATGTACATGTACAACGTTTAGGGCTGAGCAATTCATCAAAACGTGATTGAAATTGCAATATGGCCGAGAGCAATATTCAGAATCGCAGGACGTGCAATTTGTTGATACGGGTAAAATGCGTCAATATTAATTTATCGCATCATTACAAATGTAGTGCAAAATGGCCGACATATTTAGTTCTCTAGATGCAAGAAAACAACGTTTGTTTGGGTACACAGACCCCAACAAACGTCGGGCTAATTTTAACCACACCAAGAGTGAATCATATTATATAGAAGTAATATCTGTTGGAAGAGTTGCAATAGGCTTTTGTTTTGTGCCATATCGTTCAGCCTTAGTTCAACATTGGTTAATCCGTTGTGTTAAATCGACATCCACACGTATAAATCACACACGACCCACAGTGTGTGTGAGTGTGCACAGTAAAGTTTCCTCCCCTTTTTGTACGGCTTCTAATCAGGGCGACACGGAGCCGGCAGAGCCTTCGTGGGCCGCAGCCACCTGGAGTCACCGAACGGCACCTCGGCGACGGCGCACGGGAGTTAAAAGCCAGCAACAACCTGTGTCCATTCCATACCCTTGCTTCCCAATTCACAAGGCTCCCAGCCGCCTCCCCAGCATCTGGAGTCTCTGGAGTTTGTACAGAAAAAACCCACCAATCACCACCACCACCACCCTCTCCACCAACCATCCTCAACCACCACCACACACCACCCTCTCCACCACCACTACCCTCTCACCACCACCACCACCACCACCACCGTTCTCAGCTCTGGAGCCTCGAGTTTGCACAGAAAAAACATCACCTCCACCACCACCATCACCACCACCACCACCCTTTCACCACAGCGAGCGGGGGGGGGGGGGGGGGGAGGGAAACCAATAAGGTGTTCAGGAACATCAATCACGTTAAGGGTTCCTCAGGCATCGGTCGGGAGACGTTTGGCACCTCACCATCAACACACACGCCAGCCATGCTAGCGGCGATGAATAGCAGCGAGACCGTGTGCTTTTATACGCAGGTAAGGTAAGGGTGGCTTAGCTGACGAGCTGCACCTGGCGTCCGCGTCTGCGATCTCCATTACACACACACACCACACACACACACACACACGACACACACACGACAGCTCCATACTCTCACACACACACACACACACACACGACAGCTCCACACACACACATATCCATTTCTAGCCCCTTTCCCACTAACAGCCCTTTACAGGCAAATAAAGGGTATTAGTGTAAGGGCTGTAGAACGCGTCACGCCTTCAGTTTTCTGTGTCAGACGATCAAAGCACTCAAGAAAAAAAGCGGGAAAAAGAAAAGGCAGGAGAGGGAGGGTGTGTGTGTGTGGTGTGTGTGTGTGTGTGTGGGTGGGGTGGTGGGTGGGGGGTGACTCGGAGTGTACGCCGCGGCAGCGAAGCGATCGATAAGGAAGGAAAAGGAGCCTCGGCAAAAAGGGGAGCGAGATTAGCCGTGTCGCGATGTGCACTCAGTGGAACGCCAGCAGGCTAATTGCTTGGAGACCGACGCGCCGAGGACTGGGATTGGGCTGGGGGGCTGGGGGGCCTGGGGGGCTGGGGCTGGGGGGCTGGGGCTGGCAGCAAGCGATCGATTGTTAGGACTTCCAGTGATGCGTGTAGGGTCACAGGAGAGACCCCCACACCCGCTTTTTCCCCCTCCTTTTTAGCGCCTGCACCGATCCCCGGAGGACCTCGGCCGCGATGTGCCCCCCCACCCACCCACCCACCCGTCCCACCACCAGCACCAGCACCACCACCACCACCACCCTTACATCCAGATGATGTAAACATGGGATAACGTTAGTGCAGTCGACCTCCACCCCCATCCCTCCACCGCGCCGTTAGTGAACCAGTAGGCCAGCCAGCCAGCCAGCCAGGGCAGCCTTTTAGTCTGGGGGGGAAAAAAAACAGGGGGTTGAAACATCACTTTTATACGTGCTCGATTACCATCGACCCGGAATTACCTGGCAAGCGTCAGGGTTCGACTCCCTGGAAACCGTAACCCTCCCTCCTCCACCACCACACCCCCCCACTGACACCCGGCTGGTGCTCGGATCAATTAGGGAGATCGACTTCTCCTTCGCTAACTCCCTCTCTCTCTCTCCTGCTGCACAAAGATTAAGGCGAAGGAAACGAGGAAACAAGGGAACTGGTGAAATGTGAGGTCATATGAATTGCTAAAGCGGGTCTAGATTAGTCACTGCAGGGGGGGTTGAGAGGATACGGCGACCCCATACACACACAGGGCCGAGCGAGTTACGGCGGAAATGAGATGATTTATAGGGAACTTGCAGGTCTCTGCATCGAGGAGCCCGTGGGGGGTGGAGTGGTGTGTGGGTCGATCCAGGAGTGCAGTGCATTCACACCGTTCACAAGTGTTAAGCTTCCACTTGTTTACTCATCAATTAATACCCAATATGTGGATACTTGGTGTGCACGCACGCACGCACGCACGCACGCACGCACACGCACACGCGCACGCACGCACGCACACACACACACGACACACCCAGGTCTTGAGATAATGCACACC
>PIJE02002570.1:0-14909 GCA_002895965.2 Coryphaenoides rupestris
AAAAGAGAGAGATATATTATACTATATTATATTATATTATACTATATTATACTATTATACTATATGATATTATATTATATTATACTATATGATATTATATTATACTATATTATATTATGTGGGAGGCTGGAGGCTAGAGGCTGCGGGAGGCTAGAGGCGGTAGTCTGCAGGCTAGAGGCGGTAGGCTGCAGGCTAGAGGCTACAGGCGGGAGGCTGCAGGCTAGAGGCTGCAGGCGGGAGGCTGGAGGCTAGAGGCTGCGGGAGGCTAGAGGCTAGAGGCTGCGGGAGGCTAGAGGTGGTAGGCTGCAGGCTAGAGGCTGCAGGCAGGAGGCTGGAGGCTAGAGGCTGCGGGAGGCTAGAGGCTGCAGGCTAGAGGCTGCAGGCGGGAGGCTGGAGGCTAGAGGCTGCGGGAGGCTAGAGGCTGCAGGCTAGAGGCTGCAGGCGGGAGGCTGGAGGCTAGAGGCTGCGGGAGGCTAGAGGCGGTAGGCTGCAGGCTAGAGGCTGCAGGCAGGAGGCTGGAGGCTAGAGGCTGCGGGAGGCTAGAGGCGGTAGTCTGCAGGCTAGAGGCGGTAGTCTGCAGGCTAGAGGCGGTAGGCTGCAGGCTAGAGGCTGCAGGCGGGAGGCTGCAGGCTAGAGGCGGTAGGCTGCAGGCTAGAGGCTGCAGGCGGGAGGCTGCAGGCTAGAGGCTGGAGGCTAGAGGCTAGAGGCTGCAGGCTAGAGGCTGGAGGCTGCAGGCTACGGGAGGCTGCAGGCGGGAGGTGGGAGGCTGCAGGCTAGAGGCTGCAGGCGGGAGGCTGCAGGTGGGAGGCTGCAGGCTAGAGGCTGCAGGCTGGAGGCTAGAGGCTGCAGGCAGGAGGCTGCAGGCTAGAGGCTGGAGGCTAGAGGCGGGAGGCTGCAGGCTAGAGGCTGCAGGCTAGAGGCTGCAGGCGGGAGGCTCCAGGCGGGAGGTGGGAGGCTGGAGGCTGCACGCTAGAGGCTGGCAGGCTGGTTGCTAGAGGCGGGAGGCTGCAGGCAGGAGGCTGCAGGCTAGATGCTGCAGGCTAGAGGCTGCAGGTGGGAGGCTGCAGGCTAGAGGCTGGAGGTGGGAGGCTGCAGGCTAGAGGCTGCAGGCTAGAGGCCGCAGGTGGGAGGCTGGAGGTGGGAGGCTGCAGGCTAGAGGCTGGAGGCTAGAGGCTGCAGGCTAGAGGCAGGAGGCTGCAGGCTAGAGGCTGCAGGCTAGAGGCTGCAGGCGGGAGGCTGCAGGCGGGAGGCTCCAGGCGGGAGGCTGCAGGCGGGAGGTGGGAGGCTGCAGGCTAGAGGCTGCAGGCGGGAGGCTGCAGGTGGGAGGCTGCAGGCTGGAGGCTGCAGGCTAGAGGCGGGAGGCTGCAGGCTGGAGGCTGCAAGCTGGAGGCTGCAGGCTAGAGGCTGCAGGAAGGAGGCTGCAGGCTGGAGGCTGCAGGCTAGAGGCTGGAGGCTGTGCTCCAGGGGCTCATAGCCCGCTCTGTCCTGACTGGACATTCGAGGCTTCCGTCTCACACCAGCTGGCCAATCACGTGACTTTTGGTGGTCCACATATCTCCTTTCTGATCTGACTTTTTGTTGGTGACTTTTTTGTTTGTCTTTGACTATTCTTCAAGTTGTATTTTTTTGTTGCTGTTTTAGTTTTAATATTTTCCATCTCTCCTTCTGTGGTCCTTCTAGATGCACCCGCTGGGACTTTGTAACAACAACGACGAGGAAGATTTATACGAGTATGGCTGGGTGGGCGTGGTCAAGCTGGAGCCGCCACAGCTGGACCCCAGCTGCCTCACCGTGCTGGGAAAGGTAAGCACCTGCACCGGATCGAACCCCACCTGGTCTAACCCAGTGTTAATTTCGTTAACGAAATGTTTGACGAAAAATATGCGTTAACGACCTTTTTCCCATGACTAAGACGTGACGTTGACGTGACGAAAACGGATCTTTGAAAATAAAAACTGTGACTAAATCTATTTTTACTTTCGTTGACGAGACGAGACGAAAATGTTAGTGGTGGACGAACGGACATTCAAAATTGAATGAATTATTAAAGAGTTTGATTTCAAAACGCGATAAGCGCCATTTAAACGCGACAACCGGCTAGTTTCTCTGCATTATATTATTATATTATTATATTATTATATTATTATATTATCCCTTTCTTTCCAAACTGTGATAAACGCCACGGCAGATTTTCAGCAGACTCAGATATATCCGCTCGGCCAATCACAGCGCGCCATTCCTGTGACTTAACTAGCCTAGTGACAGCTGTCAGAGTCCTGTCAGAGACAACACACACACACACACACACACACACACACACACACACACACACACACACACACACACACACACACATATCGTAAGAGATTTCAAGCGAAATTATTCATTGAATGAAATAATTAATAACTTTGATGGAACAGAGGAGCCGGTGGTTGTTTCTACAGTGGGAAAAAAACAAACCATCAAAAGATCATCATAGACCGGGAGAATGTGAAGAAAATGCGACATTCTGGCGGTGGTCGCTAGACCTTATTAAGACGCAGAAGCGCCTGGTCCTGTTTCAACTTTAGTTGAATGAGCGTAGAAAACACTGGACGTTTTGATCAAGATCACCAGCAATGAGCTGATCAGCGTGACTACAGTCCGTCTTCTTGGTGTGTGTGTGTGTGTGTTGCCGGCGATTTCTTGCACACACACACACACACACACACACACACACACACACACACACACACACACACACACACACACACACACACACACACACCAAGAAGACGGACTGTAGTCACGCTGATCAGCTCATTGCTGGTGATCTTGATCAAAACGTCCAGTCTTTCTACGCTCATTCAAGTAAAGTTGAACAGGACCAGGCGCTTCTGCGTCTTATAACAGTTAATAAGGTCCAGCGAGGGGGGGGGGGGGGGCAGGCGCACATTGTCGGGTTTTTATCAATCAGATGAATGCATCAAATCGTCGCGCAGTGTGTCGATCTATGCAATACATCATTAGACGGATACCCGGTCTGTTGTTCACAGCAGTTCCGCTCATCTTATTTTTTAAATGTGACTAAAACTAGACCTATGAGTTTTCGTCGACGAAAACTACACTAAAACTAAGAAGGATAAAAATGACTAAATGTGACTAAAACTAATATGCATTTTCGTCTAAAGACTAAGACTAAGACTAAATCTAAAATAGCTGCCAAAATTAACACTGGTCTAACCCCACCTGGTCTACCCCACCTGGTCTAACCCCACCTGTTAGAACCCCACCTGATCTAACCCCACCTCTTAGAACTCCACCTGTTATAACACACTGTTACGGACCCCTCCCAGATGGTAGGTCCAGGGGTACAGAGGAGGAGACCACGCAACAGAAAGGTGTCTGTGTGTGAGCTAACAAGAGCAGGTGCGGAGGTAGCACTGCACCCTACCACTATAAACAATAGACAAACAAAGGGGTAAAGGGCACAAACCTCCATGGTGTTTATTTGCACATAAAGGACCAAAATGATAACACCACAGTAACCAAACAATCAGACAGGGGAGGGAAAAGCTAAGGGGAGGACGCCAAAACCAAACGGGACCAAAAGAACAAAAGAAAGATAATCCCCACCCTAGATTTAATTCCCTGTCACTTCCCTATCAGCGATAGGGGACCCTAACCCTTACTCTTATAATAATAGATTCCAACCATCTCCCTAACTAACTAACGCTTACTAGCTGTCCCGCCTAGTCTAGTCCCAAAAATATAAAGGGTGGCCCCCGCCTGGGGAAAACTAACCTAGTGTGTTTAGACAATCATTACCTGCGTGATGTAATGTCAGCCCGCGGGTGTCTTAACTACCATACCAGCCTACGAGGAGTAACAAGGTAGGAGGATTAATACAACCAGCAGGACGAACGATCAACCAAAACAACAGGAAAAGCAAACCAACACTAGTAACTTAACACAAAGACAGCGTGATCTGACTAACAAAGGAAAAATGCCACCTGAAAAACGGAGGGGAGCGGGAGGGTTTAAATAACACACACGCCCCTCTGATTGGCCAATGACGAAATTGGTAGAGCGACGCCATTGGTGGATGGACGTAACAGGAGCAGGACTGCGACGACGATGAACAGGGCTGCAAACGATGATTGACAGTGGCAGGGAACCAATCCTGGGAGACAACAAAAAGAGGGAAAACAGACAACACATACAGCACAACATATGTAGGCCTACATATGTAACATGGAACGTAACACACACAGTATAACCCCACCCGTTAATAACTCCACATATTATATCCACACGTCACCATGGGGTGACGTGTCATTATCTTTATGTAACTCCCAGCATCTCGCTGCTCTGGATGCTGTGGGTTCTACAATAGACTGGCTCCTCCCCCAGGGTGTGTCATCAGGCCTTCATGAAGTGGTCCTTGTATTCTCCAGGGGGGCCAGACACACACACACACTACACACACTACACACACACACACACACACACACACACACCTCAGGGCTGGTCAGATGTTTGACTCTAGGGTAGGGGTTAGGAGGCTAGGGTAGGGGTTAGGGGGCTAGGGTAGGGGTTAGGAGGCTAGGGTAGGGGTTAGGATGCTAGGGTAGGGGTTAGGAGGCTAGGGTAGTGGTTATGATGCTAGGGTAGGGTTAGGATGCTAGGGTAGGGGTTAGGAGGCTAGGGTAGGGGTTAGGAGGCTAGGGTAGTGGTTATGATGCTAGGGTAGGGGTTAGGAGGCTAGGGTAGGGGTTAGGAGGCTAGGGTAGTGGTTATGATGCTAGGGTAGGGGTTAGGAGGCTAGGGTAGGGGTTAGGTGGCTAGGGTAGTGGTTATGATGCTAGGGTAGGGGTTAGGATGCTAGGGTAGGGGTTAGGAGGCTATGGTAGGGGTTAGTGAATAACGTGCTCAGTAACGTTTAGCCACGGGGATCCTGTCTTCTCACTCACACCAAGAGGCTCTGATTTGAAACATCATTTTCCCAATATAATTATTCAGCAGGAGCGCTTAACCTTGTCTTGCCTCGCTTAGTCTGCCCCGCCCCTACTTGTCATGGCCCTGGAGCGGCACCCATCCCCCCACCTGCCAGACTAGCCCCAAGCTGAACCCAAGGTCAGGTCCTGCCTCCCAATGATGTGTGATGGGGGGGGGGGGGGGGTCTGGTGAATTTGGGTGGTGAACACACAAATCTGAATCAGTGTTTACTTGGAGTGTGAATATGAACTGGCTGAGAATGTGGACCCCCAGCTGTGAGCTTGAAGCCATGACAGCAGACTGTTGGGATGCAACAATGGCACTCTCCTCTCATTACACTGCCCCTGCTTTCAAGTGTCCAATTCTCTAATCAATGAATGGGAGCTAAATTCCAAATAGATGATGGAATCTCTTTACTCAAGCTGGTTCCCAGTAAGAGAGTAAGATAGTTGAGGTCTGTGTTTCTGACAGGGTTGCATGTGCAGATGTCCCTGATCCTCTAGCTCTAGCAGGACCTTATTTATTTAATAAAGGCATCATGCAGGCCTTCACTATTGTAATGTTGTATTGTTGTCTATGTGTAAAACATGGCACACAACACCAATTAATTCTTCTGAAGTATCTAATGGTCCCATTCTATACATATTATAAATGTATATGTTGACTTTTAACTTTTGCTCGAAAAATCAGTCCTGGATGAAGGAAGGGTCCAGCAGCCGTGTGAAGTCCACAGGAAACTGTCTTAGTGGCGTTCACCGATATCTACACAGTGTGTTCCTCTGCTTCCTGTCTGCTTCCTGTGAGCGCGGCAGCGCTGTTGACCCTTGACCTCCCGCGCCGCCTCCTATGCGGCACATTGGGATTTCGTTCCCCAGGTTCCGGAGCACCAAGCACACGTTGAGACCCACTGTGTTCTACTGAGACCCACTGTATTCTACTGAGACCCACTGTATTCTACTGAGATCTACTGTGTTCTACTGAGATCTACTGTGTTCTACTGAGATCTACTGTGTTCTACTGAGATCTACTGTGTTCTACTGAGCTGAGGTCTACTGTGTTCTACTGAGCTGAGGTCTACTGCACGTGCACACGCCCACGTGCACACGCCCACATGCACACGTGCACACGCCCACATGCACACGTGCACACGCCCACGTGCACATGCACACGCCCACGTGCACACGCCCACATGCACACGCCCACGTGCACACGTGCACACGCCCACGTGCACACACCCACATGCACACGCCCACATGCACACATGCACACGTGCACACGCCCACGTGCACACGTGCACACGGCCACGTGCTCACGCCCACATGCACACGGCCACATGCACACGCCCACATGCACACGTGCACATGCACATGGCCACATGCACACGCCCACATGCACACGTTCACACGCCCACATGCAGCTGGGCAGACGTCTCCCGACCGTAGAGCAGCACCGGGACGGGAAGGGTTTCGGTGAGCTGGTGGCCTCGGGCTGGCCCAGGTCTGACCCCAGGCTGACCCCGGGGGCCAGGGGGTTTGCCCACGGCTGGCCCCAAGCTGACCCCAGGCTGACCCCGGGCTGACGCCAGGCTGGCCCAGGGCTGACCCCAGGCTGACCCCGGGGGCCAGGGGCTGACCCCAGGCTGACTCCTCTATCTCTTTAGGGGGGGGGGGTGGTGAGCACTCCTCTCTCTCTTTGGGTGGGGGGGTGAGCATGTTGATTAGCTTGTTGGTTGTAGCATGCTGGTGAGCGGGTTGGTTAGCGTGTTGGTTACGAGTTTGAGTGATTACCAGGATCACTCAAACCCCCCATCCCCCCAAGCTGGTTCTGAGGGCCCCCAGAGTTGGGGACCCTCGCTAGGAGACATGTATACAACAGGGTCCGGGCCCTTGGTCTTGGCCCTCGGTCCGGGCCCTCGATCCTGGCCCTCGGTCCGGGCCCTCGGGCCAACCTGGCCCTCAGTCCGGGCCCTCTGGCCAACCGGGCCCTCAGTCCGAGTCAGGGCTGATGGACCTCAAGCTGAGGTCTGCGGTGAGATCTTCTCTAACCTCTCATGTTCCATAAAGAGAGAGAGGAGTGCTCACCTCCTCCCCTCTAAAGAGAGCGAGGAGTGCTCACACCCCCTCTATGGAAACATAGAGCTGTAGTTGTGTAAACATAGAGCTGTAGTTGTGTAAACATAGAGCTCCTCTGCTCACCAACACCACACATTATGAACCCAGCTAACATCAAACGGCCTGTGCTGAATTAAATGGAGCAGGGAGGGAGGAGGGAGGGAGGAGGGAGGGAGGGGAGAGGGAGGGGGGAGGAGAGAGGGAGGAGGGAGGGAGGAGAGAGGGAGGGGAGAGGGAGGAGGGAGGGAGAGAGGGAGGGGAGAGGGAGAGAGGAGAGGGGAGGAGAGAGGGAGGAGAGAGGGGAGGAGAGAGGGAGGCGAGAGGGGAGAGGGAGGAGGGAGGAGGGAGGAGAGAGGGAGGCGAGAGGGGAGAGAGAGGGTGGAAAGAGGGAGGAGAGAGGGAGGCGAGAGGGGAGAGGGGAGAGGGAGGGAGGAGAGAGGGAGGAGGGAGGGAGGAGAGAGGGGAGAGGGAGGAGAGGGGAGGGAGGAGAGAGGGAGGCGAGAGGGGAGAGGGAGGGAGGAGAGGGGAGGAGAGGGAAGGTAGAGGGAGGAGGGAGAAGGGAGGGAGGGAGAGAGGGAGGGAAAAGGGAGGGAGGGAGAAGAGAGGGAGGAGAGAGGGAGGAGGGAGAAGGGAGGGAGGAGAGAGGGAGGAGAGGGGAGGAGAGAGGGAGGGAAAAGGGAGTGGCTGGTGAGTCAGTGCCTCGGCGGGTGTAAGAGTCCCAGCACTTGTGCAGTTGTCTCTGATCCCCCCGGTGGGGGTTGTAATATCAGGATATGATCCCAGACCAGCCTTCACATCTTGTGTTGCACACATCAAACACAGCCTTAGGATTATGCAGCCTTAGGGTTATGCAGCCTTATGGTTATGCAGCCTTAAGGTTATGCAGCCTTAAGGTTATGCAGCCTTAGGGTTATGCAGCCTTATGGTTATGCAGCCTTATGGTTATGCAGCCTTAAGGTTATGCAGCCTTAAGGTTATGCAGCCTTAGGGTTATGCAGCCTTATGGTTATGCAGCCTTATGGTTATGCAGCCTTAAGGTTATGCAGCCTTAAGGTTATGCAGCCTTAGGGTTATGCAGCCTTATGGTTATGCAGCCTTATGGTTATGCAGCCTTAAGGTTTGGGTGAAGGACTTTGTGAAGGGGGAGGGGCCGGTCCAGTGTGGAGCATCCTTAGCATAACCCCGCCCCCCCCCCCGCCCCCATATCAGCAGAGGTCTTCAGAAGACAACTTTTAATAATATTATTATTATTAATAATAATAATAATAATAATAATAATAATAATAATAATATTATTATTACTGTCCAACATCATGTGCAATACTCTATCATGTGCTATATTATTATTATTATTATTATCATCATGTTGTAAATATTATAGACTAATATTACTACCTCTCATCTCCTCTCATCATCATGTGTAATATTCTTAATGTCATGTCCAATAATATTTCACGTAATTTATGCCAAATTGTTTTCACCTTCTGAATATCTTATCTTGCCCACATATTTGTATATTTTAACTGTAAATTTGCATATCCGTTAGTTTATTTTTATCATTCTGTTTCCATATTGTTGTATTGTACTGTATCGCTATGTAACCTGGCACTAGAACCTCCTTCAGGATTAATAAAGTTCTATTCTATTATATTTCTCAACTGGATCTAAGAGGATCATTATCAAGCTAAAAACCCAATAAACTCCCAACTGGTGGAATAAAATGTGAACTTCTTGTCAGTGTGTGTGTGTGTGTTTTACTGGTCCTGATATTGCGCAGATAAAGACTCGAGGATAAGACTCACATGTTGTCCTCTACTCTCTTTACTGCTGCTAACTAACTAGCGCGTCATTCTGTAGCTAATCACGACTTCCTGTTGTTCTGCTTGCAGGCGAAGAGAGCCGTCCAGCGAGGAGCCACCGCCGTCATCTTCGACGTGTCTGAGAACCCGGACGCCATCGACCAGGTCGGTGTCAGAGAAGAGTTCTCAGTCCGTTAGGCGAGGTCCATTATTCACACCTGACATGGTCCGGTCTAACCCTGACATGGTCCGGTCTAACCCTGACATGGTCCGGTCTAACCAACCCCCACCCCCCCCCCCCCAACAGAAGTGTGAAGAAGAATCCAGGTCTGTCTCTCCTCGAAGTCCTCCCAATGTCCCCAAAGTGTAAAGTCTCTCTCTCTCTCTCTCTCTGTCTCTCTCTCTCTCTGTCTCTCTCTCTGTCTCTATCTCTCTCTGTCTCTCTCTCTGTCTCTGTCTCTATCTCTCTCTGTCTCTATCTCTCTATCTCTGTCTCTCTCTCTCTCTCTCTCTCCATCTCCATCTCTCTCTCTCTCTCTCTCTCTCTCTCTGTCTCTCTCTCCGTCTCCATCTCTCTCTGTCTCTCTCTCTCTCTCTCTGTCTTTCTCTCTGTCTCTCTCTCTGTCTCCATCTCTCTCTCTCTCTCTGTCTCCATCTCTCTCTGTCTCTCTCTCTCTCTGTCTCTATCTCTCTATCTCTGTCTATCTGTCTGTCTCTCTCTCTCTCTGTCTCTCTCTCCGTCTCCATCTCTCTCTGTCTCTCTCTCTCTCTCTCTCTCTGTTTTTCTCTCGGTCTCCATCTCTCTCTGTCTCTCTTTCTCTGTCTCTCTCTCTGTCTCTGTGTGTCTCTCTCTCTCTCTCTGTCTGTCTGTCTGTCTGTGCTGTGGTCTTGTGTCTTTGTTGTTCTGAGATATAATAATTAAATAATAATCATTCATAGTACTCGTAATATTCATAATAATTAGGGTGCCTTTGCAATGCAAAGCACACTATTACTCTCCATCATACTTATCTTTATTATTATTCTTCCGCCGTTATTTCGGCGCGGAACTAGTCTCGCAGCGTTGCCAGCACACACGCAAAAAATACATCAAAACGTGCGCCTTGACCGGGAATCGAGTGCTACTACTTTGTTTGTACATACCATTATTACTTTCCGAAATATTCAACATTTAACAGCATTTTTGCCCCATTGAAATGAATGGGGGTGAGTGTTCAAAATGTGTCCAAAACCACTCATATTCAACCTCTTCCCATTCAGTCATACATTCAGGTAGAAACTCCATTCAAACATTAAAACGTTCAGGAAACTTGGATGAATTCACACATGATTTCACAATTTTCATAACATTCATACTTTTGACACAATTACAGTTCAGACTTAATTGATTTTTCAGCTCCTCAGACAGTTTAACATGGGTGTGTATTGCGCCGGGTTAGAGCGGGTGACGTCACGTTAGAGCGTGGAGCAGACGAAAAAAAAAACCACAATCTATTTTTAAAACTGCCATCCCGCCCACAATATTAACTCCACATACGTAATCTATACATCAAAATGTAGCTACACTCGTGACGGTCACATATATGTAACTATGGAAACAAAGGGACTTATACTTTTTGATTTATGAGCCTCGAAATGACAGGTGCCCCTACCGAATCAGCTCATCAAATTACATGACAACAATGACTAAGCAGTTTTTGTCCCGCTTGTTGTGTGGACACGCACACACACACACACCCCTCGTCGCGCCAATGGCGGTGACGCCAAAGCCACGCCCCCTCGTCGCGCACACAGAAGGGGCGTGGCTATGCCGGTGATGCCGTAGCCACGCCCCCTCGCCAAACACAGAGAGACACACGTGTGTTTAGGGGGCGTTTATGCTGTGTGTGTGTGTGTGTGTTTTTGAGTATAGGCCTATGTATTTTATGTTGTGTTTTATGTTGTGCCAAAATGGTGCCAATCAAAATGGTGTCAAAATGGCGTCTGTGTTTGGCGTAATGGCGTGTGGTGGTGTAATATTTATAGACGCCAAAATGGCGCCAATCAAAATGGTGTCAATGGCGGTGACGCCATAGCCACGCCCCCTCGTCGCTCATACAGAAGGGGCCACGCCCCCTCGCCAAACACAGAGACACACACACACGTGTGTTTAGGGGGCGTTTATGCTGTGTGTGTGTGTGTGTGTGTTTTTCAGTATAGGCCCCCGCCATAGCCACGCCCCCTCGTCGTGCCAATGGCGGTGACGCCATAGCCACGCCCCCTGGTCGCGCACACAGAAGGGGCGTGGATATGGAGGTGACGCCATAGCCACGCCCCCACACACGTGTGAGAAGGGGTGTGGCCGTCATTTCATATAACACACAATCTATTTTTTTGTCTGTATACTGTGTGTGTGTGTGTGTGTGTGTGTTTTTGAGTACAGGCCTATGTATTTTATGTTGTGTTTATGCTGTGTGTGTGCTTTGTGTATGTAGACCTAATTGTTGATTTAAGATCAAGACCTAGTAATGACCTTGCTAATACAAAAGTACAATTTTATTTTTAGGTATTGCTCATGAAACATTACTTCAAAGTACATACGTGTATCTCTCTACTCCTCTCCTACACATCTGTGTGTGTGTGTGTGTGTGTGTGTGTGTGTGTGTGTGTGTGTGTGTGTTATTGCTTGCTTAGCAGGCACCCTTAAAATTTCCCTGGAATTTTTCTAGTTAATCATTATTATTCTGGAGTTTCTCTTCAGAGCGGCTTTGTCACAACAATTCACCCGAGGCTCCTCCTCAGGCCCGGACTTACGTACAACGTTGTTTCTCTCCTCACTCTGGATTCTCCTCCTCCTCCTCCTCCTCCCTCTGGGCCTCTGGACCTCTATGCCTCTGGACCTCTATGCCTCTGGACCTCTATGCCTCTGGGCCTCTGGACCTCTATGCCTCTGGACCTCTATGCATCTGGACCTCTATGCCTCTGGACCTCTATGCCTCTATGCCTCTGGGCCTCTATGCCTCTGGACCTCTATGCCTCTTGGCCTCTGGACCTCTATGCCTCTGGGCCTCTGGACCTCTATGCCTCTGGACCTCTATGCCTCTGGGCCTCTGGACCTCTATGCCTCTGGGCCTCTGGACCTCTATGCCTCTGGACCTCTATGCCTCTGGACCTCTATGCCTCTGGGCCTCTGGACCTCTATGCCTCTGGGCCTCTATGCCTCTGGACCTCTATGCCTCTTGGCCTCTGGACCTCTATGCCTCTGGGCCTCTGGACCTCTATGCCTCTGGGCCTCTGGACCTCTATGCCTCTATGCCTCTATGCCTCTATGCCACTATGCCTCTGGACCTCTATGCCTCTGGGCCTCTGGACATCTATGCCTCTGGGCCTCTGGACCTCTATGCCTCTATGCCTCTGGACCTCTATGTCTCTGGACCTCTATACCTCTGGGCCTCTGGACCTCTATGCCTCTGGACCTCTAATGCCTCTGGACCTCTATGCCTCTGGGCCTCTGGACCTCTATGCCTCTGGGCCTCTATGCCTCTGGGCCTCTATGCCTCTGGGCCTCTGATGTTGAGGCGTATCTTGGTCATTACAGTGCAGCAGGGCGTTGCCTCTATCTCTGTCTCTGTCTCTCTCTCTCTCTCTCTCTCTCTCTCTCTCTCTCTCTCTCTCTGTCTCTATCTCTGTCTCTATCTCTCTCTCTCTCTCTCTGTCTCTCTCTCTGTCTCTATCTCTCTCTCTCTGTCTCTATCTCTGTCTCTATCTCTGTCTCTCTCTGTCTCTGTCTCTCTCTGTCTCTCTCTCCGTCTCCATCTCTCTCTCTCTTTGTCTCTATCTCTGTCTCTCTCTCTCTCTCTCTCTCTCTCTCTCTCTCTCTCTGTTCTCGCCTATCTCTCTGTTCGCTTATCTCTGTCTCTATCTCTGTCTCTCTGTCTGTCTCTCTCTCTCGGTCTCTCTCTCCGTCTCCATCTCTCTCTCTCTCTCTCTCTCTCTGTCTCTCTCTCTCTCTTTGTCTCTATCTCTGTCTTTCTCTCTGTCTCCATCTCTCTCTGTCTCTCTCTCTGTCTCTCTCTCTCTGTCGCTCTATGCCTCTGGACCTCTATGCCTCTGGACCTCTATGCCTCTGGGCCTCTATGCCTCTGGACCTCTATGCCTCTTGGCCTCTGGACCTCTATGCCTCTGGGCCTCTGGACCTCTATGCCTCTGGACCTCTATCCTTCTGGACCTCTATGCCTCTGGGCCTCTGGACCTCTATGCCTCTGGGCCTCTGGACCTCTATGCCTCTGGACCTCTATGCCTCTGGGCCTCTGGACCTCTATGCCTCTGGGCCTCTATGCCTCTGGACCTCTATGCCTCTGGGCCTCTGGAACCCTCTATGCCTCTGGGCCTCTGGAACCTCTATGCCTCTGGCACTCTGGACATCTATGCCTCTGGGCCTCTGGAACCTCTATGCTCTATGCCTCTCTGGACCTCTATGTTCTCTGGACCCATGATCTACCTGTCTGGACCTTCTGGGCCTCTGAGACCTCTATGCCTCTGGACCTCTATGGCCTCTGGACTCTAGCCTCTGGTCCTCTGCGACCTCTATGCCTCTGGGCCTCTGGGATTCTGCCTCTGGGCCTCTATGCCTCTGCGCCTCTGATGTTGAGGCGTATCTTTGCGTCATTACAGTGCCAGCAGGTGCCTTCTCGTCTTGTTTCTTCTCCTCTGTCCTAATCTCTGCTTTTCTCCTCTGTCTATCTCTGTCTCATCTCGTCTCTCTCCTCTCGTTCTCTATCTCGCTCCTCTCTTCTGTCTCTCTCTCGTCTATCTCTCTGTCTCTATCTCTGTTCATCTCGCTCCTCTTCTCTCTCTGTCTCTTCTCTCTCGTCCTCTCCTCCATCTCCTCTCTCTTTTGTCTCTCTATCTCTCTCTTCTCTCTCATCTCTCTCCTCTCTCTGTTCTCCATCTCTCTCTGTCTCTATCTCTGTCTCGCTTTCTCTGTCTCTATCTCTGTCTCTCTGTCTGTCTCTCTCTGTCTCTCTCTCCGTCTCCACTTCCTCTCTTCTCTCTCTGTCATCTCTCTCTCTCTTTGTCTCTATCCTGTCTTCTCTCTGTCCTCCATCTCTCTCTGTCTCTCTCTCTGTCTCTCTCTCTCTGTCGCTCTATGCCTCTGGACCTCTATGCATCTGGACCTCTATGCCTCTGGACCTCTATGCCTCTGGGCCTCTGGACCTCTATGCCTCTGGACTCTTATTGCCTCTGGACCTCTATGCCTCTGGACCTCTATGCCTCTGGGCCTCTGACCTCTTTATGCCTCTGGGCCTCTATGCTTGGACCTCTATGCCTCTGGCCTCTGGACCTCTATGCCTCTTGGGGCCTCTGACCCTCTATGCCTGCTGGGCCTCTGGACCTCTATGCCTCTGGCCTCTGGACCTCTATGCCTTCTATGCCTCTATGCCACTATGCCTCTGGACCTTATGCCTCTGGGCCTCTGGACCTCTATGCTCTTGGCCTTTGGACCTCTATGCCTTCTGGGCCTCTGGAATCCTCTATGCCTCTGCGCCTCTGGACCTCTATGCCTCTATGCCTCTATGCCACCTAGCTTCTGACTCTATGCCCTGGGCCTCCTGGACATCTATGCCTCGGGCCTCTGCGAACCCTATGCCTCTATGCCTCTGGACCTCTATGCCTGGACCTCTATACCTTCTGCCCTGGACCTCTATGCCTCTGGACCTCTATTGCCTCTGGACCTCTATGCCTCTGGGCCTCTGGACCTCTATGCCTCTGGGCCTCTGGGCCTCTATGCCTCTGGGCCTCTAGCCTCCTGCGGCTCTGCATGTTGAGGCGTATCTTGTCATTACAGTGCAGCAGGGCGTTGCCTCTATCTCTGTCTCGTGTCTCTCTCTCTTCTCTCTCTCTCTCCTCCTCTCATCTCTCTGTCTCTATTCTCTGTCTCTGTCTCTCTCGTCTCTCTCTCCGTCTCATCTCTCTCTCTCTTTTCTCTATCTCTGTCTTCTTCTCTCGTCGCTCTCTCTGTCTCCATCTTTTCTTCCCTTCT